>JABFOV010003469.1:0-16330 GCA_022817685.1 Aradophagus sp. ZL-2020
TGCGATCTCAGGCTCGTAGCGCACCGTCTCACCAAGTAGGTCGACATTGATGTTTATGTTAGATGGTACAGCGTCACAAGAGAATTCGCTATTGCACATATCACGCGGTATTGTATTTGTGTTTTCTCGTCTTTTTCTCTTTTTTTTTTTTTTTATTTTTTTTTTTTTTTTTTTTTTTTTTTTTTTTTTTTTTTTTTTTTTTTCAAACGAACTCAAATGAGACATTAAATTTAAAAATAATTAATAAATAATGTAATATTCACAATAATTATTTAAATCAGTGTCAAAAAATTATTCTATGAAAACTAAAAAACCAAGTCATAAAAAAATCTTATATGTAGATTCTATTCTTTTGTCTCACTGACTAAAAATATTAAAACATATTTATAGCTTCTACTCGGAGTACTGATTATTTTTTAATTTTATCTGCGAAAAACTGCTTTTAATTTTGATTTTTGTTTTGTTCCTATTACATTATTTTATTGTATTTATTATATTACTTTGCGTATTAATATTTTCTCGAATTTTCAGACGAGGTGACATTTAATTCTGCAATGCGGAAGAGGTCAATTAGTTTTATATTTGTCTTGTTACTTGTATGGGGTGTCATCACCTATTTCTTATTTCTTGATAGGCCAATGGGAAGAGATCAAAATAAAGTATGTATACAAAATTCATACATCAGTTAGCATACATGCAACTTTGTCAAATGTCACGAATTTGAAGCCAAAAATATACTCAAAAGTAGCAGCGGGGTGAAGCAGAACAATGAAGTTTGCTATACTTAAGAATTAATACTTGTTACATTTGAGGGCTTCGTTATATTTGGTGGCATTTGAAAAAGTTGATTGTATACGTAAACTAAACCATGAATTTAATAAAAAATTACTTTTTTTTAATTACAGCATAAAATAACAAATGAGATAAATAATTTAAGAAAGGAATTTAACGAACAAATAGTATTGAATGAAAATTTACTGAAATATATAAGGAAAAAATTAGAACATGACAGTAAGTTTGATAAAAAGATATTTTTATAAGTACACTGTAAAAGTAACAGTTTTATCTTCAAATTTTTTTTTTAATTTATTTTTGTGGTACTGATAAGGTTTCGAAAAAAATAAATATTAAATCAGCGTTGAATTTAGTACTTATTTATTCAAATGTTTATACATCACCATTCTTTAGTCATATTTTCAGTGTTTAATCCAATGCTGATTTAATGTTTGATTTTTTCAAATGTATCAATATATTCTTAAGTTTAAATACTTTGGTCCTTGAATAATTATAGAACAGCAGAACACAGTATTACCAGCAATTACAGATAGTATTAAAAACAACATTGGAGAGGATTTAATAAAAAAGTACGTAGAAAGAGGAGGTCAAATTGGAAATGAAGTCGATCAACCGAAAAAGACTGAAAAAAATAATGTAAGTTTACACTTTGTATTTTAAAACACATTTGATCATAACTTTGTAAAATAATTCATTTATTTATTTACTAGTATAATTGAGGAATTATAAATCAAAAGATCTTGCATAATTAAACAATATTTATGTGGAAAGTAAGAAATAATGTATAATGAATAATATGATCTTTGTAAAATTGTTTTACATAATTTGATTTAAACTTCAAATCCTAATCATATGTTACGTGGTTCACAGGTTGATCCCGTTGCTGAAAAGTTACACAAAATTGCATCACAGAAAACATTACCAGATGGATCTCCAATCATAGCCGTTCTAGTCTTCTCATGCAATAGGGTTACTGTCCAAAGATGTCTTGACCAACTCATTCATTATAGACCTAGCGCTGAACAATTTCCAATAATAGTGTCTCACGATTGTGAACATCAGCAAACAACGGATGTTATTAAATCTTATGGAGACAAGGTTTTTCTTATACAGGTAATGAGGTATTCGATTATTATCTCATGAGAAAAAGTTTTCAAGTTTTCAACCAGATGGACACAGATTGTTACATTAGTTTTTTCAGTTATTTTATTTCAATTTGTTCGCTACTTACCAATATGTTTCAGCAACCTGACCAATCGGACATAGACATTCCTCCAAAGGAAAAGAAATTTAAGGGATATTTCAAAATTGCTCGTCATTATGGTTGGGCCTTAAACACAGTTTTTTCAACATATGGTTTCAACACTACAATAGTCGTCGAAGGTTAATACTACTTATTAATTAAAAATACATTGTATCAAGGTCATATTAAAATCAATGATTCTAATTTGTTTCTTAATTAAAGATAGATTTTCATATAGTTATTCTTGAATCCTGATTTTTATGTACATTACATAATTTTTTTAATTCAATTATAAGTATTATATGTTTTTAAATGGTATTGCTATAATTTTTTCAGATGATTTAGACATCGCTCCAGACTTTTTTGAGTACTTTTTAGGAACTTATCCTTTATTAGTACAAGATACATCGTTATGGTGCGTATCTGCGTGGAACGACAATGGGAAAGCTGGCTTGGTCGATGAAAATGCTCCACACTTGTTATACCGAACAGATTTTTTTCCTGGTTTGGGCTGGATGTTGACAAAATCACTTTGGACTGAGCTGGCACCAAAGTGGCCAAAATCGTAATTATTTTCATTTGTATTCATATTACATAATCTTAAAAATCCATTCTACTAACAATTTGTTTAAAGTTATCAAGATTATTTAAGATTTTTTAAACAAAATAAATATATTGTACAAATTAAAAGAATTGAAAGAAATAAAAACAACTACTAAATAATGTATAATGAAGAACGATTGAAAGTCTTTGAAATATTTCATTAATCGATTTCAATACATAAACAGATATTGGGATGATTGGATAAGGAAACCTGAGCAACGCAAAGATCGGGCTTGTATTCGACCTGAATTATCTAGGACTAGAACGTTTGGCAAAGTTGGAGTCAGCAAGTAAGAAATTTATCGCTTTATATCTTTATATAAAGATTAAACTCTGTATATTTAAATCAACGATTGGTTTGCAACATTCTTTTCAGTGGACTCTTTTATGAAAAACATTTGAAATTTATTAAACTAAATGAAAAATCTGTGCCTTTTACAAAGATGAATTTAACTTATTTGTTAAAAGTAAGTATTATATTATTTATATAATATTTAATGTATTATATCATTTTAATGCAAACATATTCAATTGTTTGTAGGATAATTACGACCCTGCCTTTATTAATGATGTTCATCAGTCAAAAGTTGTGAGTTATATCGAACTAAAATCTGGAAATATAGTACCTCCTGGTACAGTTAAAATTCTTTACCATACTCGACAGATGTACAAAAGTACAGCCAAAATACTTGGCTTAATGGATGATTTTAAAGTAAGTTCATCATGTTTTGATGTAAAATCACTTTTAACGTCAGACATTAATCCTTTGAATAGGATTTTTGGAGGCTCTAATGTTACTGAAATAGGATGTCGTGACACCTCGTGATCATTCCTATTTAAAGGGTTAAAAATATTAAATTGAAATTAAAACTTAAAATTTTTTATGACAATTAAAAGTTTGTAAGGTGTTACAAAAATTGTCAGCTAAGAACATTTAATTTCTTTACATAACCATGTATTTGTATTTGAATTATAGAGTGGAGTACCGAGAACTGGTTATCGAGGAGTTGTAACGTTCTTCTACAATGGCAGAAGAGTACATTTAGCACCAAACATGAATTGGAATGGATATGACATAACATGGAGCTAACATATAGAAAGAAGTTCAGAAAAACGTTTCCAAAGTTTCTTGTTTTTGAAATGATGAAGTTTTCATTTCAAAATTAATGGTACGAGTGATACTATAGTACATTATTATACGCATTTTTTTTCTTTTGATGTACAGAAAGAATAGAATTAAAAGTTACTATAATTAAATTTTATAAAAATTCTAATATTTATAGAGAATAACATAAAATTTATTTCAACTGGTAAAAATTGATATGCTTAAAACAGCGCTTATGAATTAAATTGATTAAAGAGTAATTAATTTAATAATTGCCCTAGTTGAAGTGTTATAGTCATCCATATGTAAAACAATAGAAATATGAAATCGCATAATATTTCTGTGATCTACACAATGGTTTATTTATAGCTTACTGTCTCGCTTGAACTAGGGTGTCTTACAAAATAACTTAACGAAATTTTTCTTAGTGGACTCACAAAAACATTTTGTGATAATTTGTTTACATTTAAATTTTAGTAATCAAGTTTTTATATTTTAAACACAAATGAGTATAATTTTAAAATAGGCTATTCTATTAGAAATTAATTTTGATGGTGACATTTTTAGATTATTTTTATAAATAAAATCTGTAATTTAAGAATATTTTTTATAAAAATGTTATACTTTGTAAATTAGAAGTATAAAAATCTGTTATCATAAATTATGATAGTTTAATGTAGTTTGAGATTATTTGTGCTTAAATTGAAAATATATAAATAGGTTGAATGTATTTTCATATAATCGTGTCCCAAATTTATGACCAACTTTATTTTTGTTGAACTTTTTAAAAAAGTTAATTTATTGAAATTCATGTATCGTGTCTACAAAGTAAAATATCTCTAAGCATAAATAACTAATTATATATTTACATTAAATAAGCAAAGGTTGCGAAACGAGACTTCGATAATCAGAATTGATGCATAAAACATTGATTCTTATCATATACAATTCACATTCAATTAATTTATTAATTTTCACAACAGTTAATCAAAATACCATAAAAAGATATAGGTAATGTTTTTGAGTCCACTACTGAAGAATTCATAATAAATACTTTAGTTTAACACATTTTTTAAGTAAATATTCCAACTGATAATTTTTAAATAATATTGATCATATGAAGTCTTCTTATTGATACAATTCTAAACTGTCATGACAGTTATTTTGAAACACTGAAATATTGTTAGAATAAATAATGTATTCTTTAAATAAGAATCTCTAAGTGGTGATTAAATATTTATTCTCTTTTAAGTTGAAGCAAAATAATATATTATTATGGTTTAATATCTATATTTAAATTATCGAATTAATCATTTTAGAAATACTAATACTTTTAGAATGTTCCTATTATATGATGTTAAGTCAATATTATTTAAGTTTTTAGCTCAAACTTTCTGTATAAAAAAAGTTAACATACTCAGAAGTTGCTAATAGTTTAATTTATTACATTTTTTTTTATTTATTTTTTTTCTGTTGGAACTATCAAAGTTACAAATAGAGCTTTGCATTTTTTCAATACAAACTTCTCTAAACATTGTACATCATTAAATAGATTATTATTGTTTAATCACCACAAATCGACATTTTCCGCACTTGGGAATGAGCAAAAAAAGTTATTATTTGCGCACTATGAAAGGTCAAAAGAAATTTTCTTTGATTTCTTTTTTTACCTCTGTTGATGCAAAATACATTATGCGTTTTGATTTTTCTGTCAAGTTACATGGCAATTAAATATGATTTCACTTAAATAGTGATCGCATGTGATTGATGCTAATGTGATTTTTAAGAACATCGCTATTGTATTTATCCAGCGATTTTTCCTACTATTCAAGTATTTCACTAAAACCTACATGTTTTTTCTGTTCTTTTTTTTAAAAATGTTATATATTACAATACTTTTATACATATTACTTTAAAGTTAAATCAATATTTAGTATACTTTATACAAAGTTCCATTTTAGTGCCTGTTGATAAGTCCTCCGCTTTTTTAAATTTATTATTATATATATGTATAATAGATTTGTCTTGACCCGGCAGTAAGAGAACGCACATTAATTTTTTGCATTTTTCTTCTCCAAATTTTGTATGAAAGTACTACTTATAAATTTCATGTAAATTTTTTTTGATAGCTCGAAAATGTGGGCAAATTAATTTCAGGTTCCATAAAATACTAATAAAGTATTCAGATATATTGATAATAAAGTAATTTTGAAAAAAGATTCAACTGGACATGCCTACTGCCAAGTTAAATGTTTTTCTTCAGATTCTTATAATAAATTGTTGACATGTCATTTGTTGAAAATTAAAATTATTCATTACTTAAATGTACAACTGTTGAAAATTTCATTGACTATGGCTGCAATTTATTGAAAGAATTTTAACTCTAAATGTTTTCAAATTAATAAATATTATGTACCATATGGGTAAAATTAAGAGCTGAAAGTTATAAGTGGGAATTCGTTAGCCTCATTTTATATCTAAAGAGGTGAAATGTCTGTTCAAGAGACAGCGAATTAACGAACCGAAGACATTAACTTTTAAGTTGACATTGTTTGTAACAATCAAATATTAAATAATAATTAAAAAATGTACGTTTTGCAAGTGATAGAGATTTGAATTTACTGAAATATGTATGGTTTGTTAAGCAAGCTTCCATAGCTATTTATATTTTTATCTCAATTACGACATGAAATAAATTTATTTAGCAATAAAAACATCAAATTGCGGTAATATATCATTCGTTTGTTAGTAATTCAGTATTTTTTTAATTTAAAAAAAATTGAAACTTTATTATAATAATTATATAATCTGGGAGGATGTAATCTTTAAAAAAAATTAATTATTAATATGAAATACTATTTAAAATTTAAAATACATTTTTTAAGGAAAATTTTTGAAATTAGAATAGTTAACAATTCTTCATACATAATTTTAGATGTTAATCCATAATCTCTCAGCAAATCAAAATTGATATATTACCTTAGCTGCTTCCATTCTTTAGTCATTAAGTGAATCAATTGAAATATGAAAATAGTGACTTTGATTTACCAAATTTTATTAAAGATCAACAATTTTTTACGAATAAAAGCCTACACTTGAAATATTAAAAAATTATAAAATCATAAGTCTTCAAAATCAATTTAGAAATATATTTAAGTTAAATTAATTTTTATTATCTCAAGTTTAGGTTTGATTTAAAACTTATTTAGCTCATATTTCATTAATAAAATAAATGACCGTAAAATTAAATTACAAAAATTATTTATTTTGTTTCGTATAAATAATTCTTGTTTAAAAAATTTGTACATTTTTCTGTCTCAGTAGTGTACAAAATTATTATTATTATTATGTAGTGCAATAGTGCAAATTTTGTATATTTTTATAAATATTTAATAAAACATGTCGTGAACTCTTTTATAATCAATATGTAATTTGTATATATTGTATGTACAGTGCTAAATTATAGATACGTATGAAAAAATGATTTTTTTGAAAAATAAATTATAAATATTACATGGAAGTGATGTAATTTTTCATTAAGTTTATTATTTCATCAACTTGTCACTGTAAAACTATTTATTTTTTATTTTTTTTTTTTTTTTTACAAAAATCCATGTAATATGTATATAAATATTTATAACACATGACGTCTTATATTTTTACTGTACATTTCATATTAATTTATTCAAGTATACAGTCTAATATTTGTCTTATTATTTTGGTATTACAAAATGCATTTATAATTTCACTTTCTAATTTTCGAGTTTCTGTAACATTACACATATCTATGTTACAGTTCTTGCCACTAAAACGCGATTTTCTGGCATTGAGAAAATCATCATATTCATTGAAAGTTATTTCTTCAATTATTTTTGCGCAGTTTGAATAATCTTTTAAGACATTTTCAAGCGTATTATTCAATTTTGAAGTTGACAACTTCATCCCAGATTTTTTATCTTGCTGCTCTACTATTTTACACTCATCCAGGGATTGTTTAATCTAACAAAAAAGTAATAAAGGAAAAAATTAGCTTCATATCCAAACTTACCAATCTTACCCTGACAAGAAATTCATTTAGTATCCCATTTAAGAATTTCATCGTATGGTTTCCTTAATGAAATCCAAAATTCCAAAGCAAGACCTAAATGGATTTTCTTTTTGTTAGGATAGAGTAAATATTAATATATACTTACAAAATTTAAACATTGACGCAAATCATTTTTATCACTGTCATTCACGATAGGTATTTCACTTGCAATATTATTTACAAGTAATTTTACAAATGCTTCACTTAATCTATCATAGCAATCAGTTTTTAATGGAATCCACACATTAACACTGAGACTTGTATCAAGTGATTCCACAAAATGCCACCATCCATGTGGCACAAATAACACATCACCAGATTCTAATGTTACAATTCTTGGCTTGTGCTTCAAAGATTTTAAATGATTGATTTCTTCAGAATTAGGAGTAAAAAAATTAATTTTAGTATAAATTGTAGATTCTTCATAAGGGTCTCTAGTTTCACGAAAATTTTCTACTTCTGGAGGATAGAGAATCCATTGTTTTCTGAAAAAAAAAAGTTTAACAATATTCAATTAATCAATGATCAATTCTTAAAAAATAATATTTTAACATTATTGTTATTAAAATTTGTTTCGACCTTCCATGTATTTGAGCAATTATATTGCTACCGTATGTATCACGGTGACAATTTGTATGAGCTCCTTTATTTCCTATCCATATTGTAGAACTTTCACTCTCCATGTCACATCCCAGTAATTTCCAGTCAATAGAACTGAGTATTTCTTTGTTGTCTTTAAACCATTCGTGCATGTATTTATAATCAAAGTAATACCAGTTAGTGTCTTTCTTTGATTTTGAAATTTCCAAAAATTCTGACATGGTTAAATGTTTCGTTTCACATTTATATTCCCATTGTGGCTCCTAGAAAACATGATTGATAAAGATGTATAAAAATGTAAATTACTCAATAAAAAGAAATGTTATACATAGCATTGTTGATACATAAGTGAGATACAACTAAAGTGATCAGTTAAAATTTAAATAACTCAATATTTACTACTGTTATATTGTTAACACCTGTGCGAAACGGTAACTTAACAATATCTATTTTTTTCGATAATTCATCGAAATCCCATTCTAACAACTTCCACAAACATTCGTTATTGTCATTCCGCAAAATATTTTTTATTACAACAGGATATGACGATTCGTTTATAATACGATTTAATATGTCTTTTGGTATTTTGATTTCCATCTGTAAAACAAAGAAGTTTTATCAATAAAAATAATTTTTTGATATCAGTTCATATTTGTATTAAAACATTTCCAACTATTTCAAGTTATTAACAATATGTATTATTGCATTAAAAATTCGAACGTTAAAATTTGTTATTTATTTATAAATGATCGATAGATATTACAAAATTATGATATTAATTGTGTCTGCATTATAATAGTTTATTCGAAAATATAACAAAACTAACCATTGCATATTTGAAAACACACTTTGATAAAAATATCAACTGAAATTATAGATGATTTTGCGCCTCTTGTGATGATAATGCAATTTAAAAGTTTTGGTAAATATTTTTGTTTTTATTTAGTTTCACATAAAAAGAAATAAACATAAATGTAAAAAATACGAATTTCTCATTTTTTTTACAGACTTGATGTATGTAAAAAACTCGACTGGTAACTTATTCTATATTTTAAACCAATCACTAGAGGTCGCTGCTGACGTTCTTCTTCAATCTTATAAATATATCATATCACTCACTATATCAATTCTCTTACCAATGGAGATAAACAAAAATATTCCGATGTGATTCTATTCAATTTTCAACGCATGGTACTTATATTTTTAAATAAAAAAGTGAAAGCGTGACGTTTTAATTAATTGCAATTAAAAATGACCAAAGGTAAAGTTAATAATTTATAATCTTTATGTTAGTAAAAAATGAATTTCATATGTAAGGTTATGACATTTTTTGCATCGTTATAATTTAATTTAATATTAATTAAACATCAAATCGATTATCAAAAATAATTATATTTTTTACAATAATAGCAGACATTCTGGATGATAATCCAGATAAAAAATCTGGTGACAATGACTTAGATACAAAAGGTATAGAGAGCGGACGGGATCCATCGGCTCCAATCACAAGGAGAGGAGTACTGACATCACTTTTAACTGGTAAACCTATGGATATTCCAGAACAAGATGTTGTAAGTACTCAAAGAAAAATTAATATTAATTTAATAAGGGATGATCCAGTTTTAAAACAGAATTAGTTCAATGAATTAATTTTGAATATTTTTTGCAATTCAAATTTCTAAATTTGAAACTTAAAAATTAAAACAAAAATCTAAATAAATTTTATTTGAGTTTTGAATTAATTATACGTAAGAAATACTAATAAAAAATACAAAGCTATTTTAATAATATTTTATTAATACATATAATATAATTACAGTTAGGAAAATGCAGATTTGTATCAGAATTTGAAAAACTGAATCGCATAGGCGAAGGGACATACGGAATCGTTTACAGAGCAAGAGACACAAAAAATGACAAAATAGTAGCACTGAAAAAAGTTCGAATGGAACATGAAAAAGACGGTCTGCCTGTGAGTGGTCTTCGGGAAATTGGAGTGTTGCTTACATGCCGCCATGAAAACATTGTTCATTTAAAAGAAGTTGTCGTTGGCAAAAGTTTGGAAAGTATATTTCTAGCCATGGAGTATTGTGAACAGGATTTGGCTAGTCTTTTGGATAATATGCAAGCTCCATTTTCAGAGAGTCAAGTCAAATGTATTATGTTACAAGTATTGAAAGGATTGAAATATTTGCATCGTAATTTTATAGTCCATAGAGATCTCAAGGTATCAAATTTACTGATGACTGACAAAGGATGTGTAAAAATAGCTGACTTTGGTTTAGCCAGGTGGTTTGGTTTACCATTAAAACCTATGACTCCTCGTGTTGTTACACTTTGGTACAGAGCTCCAGAATTACTACTTCAAGCTAAAACACAAACTACTTCAGTTGACATGTGGGCCGCTGGTTGTATTTTAGGTCATTATCTTTTTTACTTTATTACAATATTGATAATATATTTTTTTTTTTTTTCATTTATTTGACAAATGGAATCACATATTTTATTCAATAAAATTTATTATCACAGTCATAATTAATTGAGAAAGTATTACCTTCGTCATTTCATTTAGTCTAAGTTTAATCTAAAATTTTAAATATTTTGTCTAATTTAATGTAATTTCAGGTGAATTATTGGGTCACAGACCACTTTTGCCAGGAAGAACTGAAATCGCACAATTGGAATTAATTGTTGACTTGTTAGGTACCCCAAGCGAAGCGATATGGCCAGAATTTAATTCTCTTCCGGCTTTAGAAAACTTCACACTAAAACAACAACCTTATAACAATTTGAAGCAACGATTCCCATGGTTGAGCGCTGCTGGTTTACGATTGCTCAACTTTTTATTCATGTACGACCCTAAAAAGAGAGCCACTGCTGAAGAATGTTTACAGAGTAGTTACTTTAAGGAAGCACCTTTACGTTAGTACATTTTTTCATAAAGATTAATTAAGACTAAATATTTGTTGGAAGCAACGTTTTTTAAAATTTTTTAAAATTTTCAGAAAAAAGTGTACCTATACATTTTTAATTTACAGCTTGTGATCCAAAATTGATGCCAACATTTCCACAGCACAGAAATATGAAAAAAGCCAACCCATCAAAAGAAAAGACAGAACCGGAGGCTCCGATTACAGATCAAACTAATAATTTACCTGCAATATCGGATCTTGTAAGTTCAAATTAAATCTACTTAGGAATTACCAAAAGAAAAATTGATTTAACTCACAAAATATTCAATTTCTTGTTATTTTTTTTCAGCTTGGTACTTTAGTGAAGAAACGGCGAGTCGAATGAAGAAATCATGATAAAACACAATTATTTCGTCATTTATCACATGCAATCATTTGACTAAGGTTAATTTTTAAATACACCAAAAAAGAATAAAATTATTCTATACTACTGAGGAGGAGTAATAAAATGTGAACTTAGTAGATATAAATTTATGTACATTTATTTTCGACAGTGATTATCACACAAGTAGTTAGAAAAATCGCTTTTCAATTCGGTCAATAGCTGCTTAACATTAATTGTTAAATGATCAGGCCTTTTGTGTAGTCTGCTGCTGAGCTTCGTAACGTTTCTTGTATTCGCCTTGTGGATCATACTTTTTGAGTAAGCGATCCCAGTCTTTTGGTCGTTTGGATCTCAAATGATTGATCACTTTTTCTGCAGTGGATTTCTGTTTTTCATTACACTTTGAGCAGCCAGATGATAAAGCGTCTGGCAACGTTTCTGTAAAAATTAAGATTTTCAAATTAGAATAATTTTTTTTTACATTTTTTATATTAATTTACTAAATTTATAAATAAATTTTTATTCAAACCTAAATAAACTACAATTTTTAAATACTATTAAATAACTTTTGCAACTAAAGTCACGTTTGCGTGTTTCTTGATAATAATTATACTTTTTATAATTTTTTTTATTGATTCACGTAAGGCTTTTTTGTTGCTCATACGTAAATTTATGAAATACATAATGTTTGCTGTTAAGAAGACTCATACTGGAGTTTTAAAGGAAATATCTTTTTTATAAATACCGATGACATTTGATTTAGTTATACTATTGGACAATATAAATTGATTTAAATTCAGTTTCCTATTAGCATACATCTTAGAATACATTATCACAGCATTCAACAAATTCATTAATATCTTCAACATAGTGACTAAATAAATATTACACTGAAATCAAGAAATTTTGTTAATAACTCATTTTTTCAAGATATTATAAATAATTTGTTTTGTTGTAATTAATATGAATTCTGTAAATTTTCAAAATTCATTTAATAAGTATTAATTTTATAATCTTAAATACTTATTTAGTACATTTCAAAATTATATGCAATTTAAAATCAGCAATAGCATTTATTTTCACGATAATGTGTATAAAATTAATGAGCAAATAGTTACTTATAAAATCGCGATGTCAATTCACTTTACCATCTTGGCTTGTGTTTGAAAATTGAGGGCTACTTGTGTATTCTCAGTCGTTTGTTACTTAATAGAGAAAGTCAGAATCGAAAGACTCCACCCCACTTTGATTATTACATCCAGTACTAATTTCCTTGATCCTACCTACGCACTCTTCTCGCCGAGCGTTACGACATTACGATTATGTCTTTCAATGCTTTTCTCGAATGTGAAAGTTCAAACATTGATCTTACGTTATCCGTCAAAAATAAAGAGCCCATTAAATAACCCGAATTTAAAAACACCTTTTTAACTACAGTGGTTTGAACAACCATTTTCAATCTTTTCTTTCTTAACATCGCATTACAAAATTCAAGTACATATATGTTTTTTATAGTCCCTTTTATAAAGTAGCAAGTATTTGGAAAAAAAGAGTTGATTATTAGCTTGTTTCATTACATCAACGATGACTCCGATGTTTAACTTACAACAAAAACATGTTATAAAATGCAAAAACTGGAATTTTAATTCAGTGATTTTTTAAAATAAAAAAAAAATCTTACTTTTCAGTTCTCGTCCCTCAGAAGTGCAGGATCCTTCGTCGAGCATGCATTTGATGTAATTGGTGAGTACGCGGCTGTTCTGCAAAATTCTATCGATATCAATGTTGTCAAATTTGTTGGTGTACTTTTCCTCCGCGGCAACGATTGCTAACAAAACCGACAAAACGATCAGGCCCTTCATTTCGTCGCGTGAAACGGCCGCCAAAGGCTCACTGGCTAAATGGATTTGTGAAATGGAGTGTCTCTGAAAAGAAGGGGGCTTTCGTTTATATATCGCCGGACCAAATCACGTTGGAGGGGTCTCTGCGGCAACAAAGTGGAAACTCATATTGCTAAAAACCTGACGCGCAGCCTCTTACACATCGCGCCGGCCGTTTCCTGAAGAAATTTTAACGCGTTAATCGTTTCTTCCAATAAAGAAACCGATTCCCAGCGCTCGATATTCCCGTAATATGCGGTTTTGAAAGCCGACCGGACATTGATTATGGTGAGGTATCAACTTTTTTTTTTTTATTGTTTCTTAATTAATAAAGGAAAACTTATTGAAAAGAGATAATTGAAATCAATTCAATTAATTTTTTGACATCGGTTGCTTACATCCAAAATCTATTTAAAATTATTAAAACATAAAATTAAATTTGTTTTTTTGTTTTTTTTTTTTTTTTGTAATCAGTTGCTTGCATCTAATCTTTATTAAAACCTATTTAAGAAATAATTAGAACAAATACAATCGAAATCGTTTAAATGTTATCTTTTGTATAGGTTTTAATTGTCTTTTACTTTATTAAATTGTACTAATTTATTGGATTGATTTCAGTTTATTTTATATATTTATATGAAAACAATCTTAAATTTAAGACTTAAATTTCACAAATCGAAAAACTCTGTTAGAAAATCTACATTAAAACGTCAATCCTTAATTTTCTCAAATAATCCTGTTTTAACTGCTTTTAACAATGTCAAGCAGCGTATGGGAAAAGCGAACGCGAATGAAACATTTTTTTTCAGTACTAGCAATTTCACTTTTTTTTCGTCCCTTAATTGTATAGCACCTGTCAGCTATAAAAAGCTGTCTGGGGAAACCCAATGAAATTTCCCCACAAAAAGCTTGTTATACTTATTAGTTCACTGAATTGATGTGTGGGTTTCTGTGTAAAAGGATTGAGAGCCGGTGTTACATAATTTAGGTAGTTCCTATGAATGAATGTATGAATTACGTCAAGTGTACTCATTCTTATAACAATCTTAATAGCTCGTTCAAATCGGTGACTTAAGTTGAACGGTATTCAAATTAAGCAGGATGTGAAATCTTAATGGCATTACGATCAATAAGAAGTCTAATAGAATCAATAAGAATTGACGGAGAATTTGTAAACAAAACTGCGGCAATTAAAAACGGCAGCTCAGATTTCATAATGCAATTTATTAACATTTCATTGATGATACGTTCACATTTCTTTTATATTAAACAATTTCTGAAAATATAACATATATAACAATATATATTTATGTATAGATATATTTTTTTATACGTAAGATAAACGGGGGCAAGATCCTGCTAAATTTTACATAACGATTTACATGTCCTTCCTCGTTTACATTCGATCACTTTAATCAACATTTATCTATATTTTATTAAAATTTTGTTACATTTTTTTTAACTGAAAACGATTATATTTAAAATTTTTTAAAGTCTCTTTCATTTCCAAAAATAAAAATCTATTCGCGTTAATCTTGTCCCCGTTTTCCGTATCCTTTGTTAAATTAACGGTCAATCGTTAGATTTTACAAACAAATAACACACAATGCCTTAACTGTTAACGGAAGACCATTCTTCTCTACATTCAAACATACCATTTTGAATATTCGACGTCGAATTGACAATACAATTTCATAAATTCTTCTTCAATAAACGGAGAACTTATATATATATTTTTTTCTTTTGTTCAAATATAACAGTATATTTTAAAGTAAGAGTTGTACTTTGTATCTTTTATAACCGCGTAAAGTATTATCTTCGTATTTCCTTGGTTTGTCTGCACGCAGTGAAAGAAGTTGTAACAAGTTTTCATCAACAATCGACGAATTGAAAAGTACATTGTCGCATGGAAAAATGTAACGTTAGCTTAATTAAAGCTGCAATGTTAGACATTTGACAATGTAAATGTACACATAATTATATACTTTTATTAATTAATTCTTTTAGAACATGGGGATAGCATTCTAACATTTACAATTGAAAAACACTAATAGACAATGAAATAGTTTGGACAACGTTTAATAAACGTTTGTCGATACATTCAAATTAATAATGCGCGAAAAATTTCGTACGTATGCAATATACAAAGAAGAGCTTAACATTTTTGAATGCTGTATTACAAATAAGCATGTTACTTTTAATCTTATCAAAATTACTTGTTTATGTTTATTACTGACATTTTGTGTTAAGAATAAATTATACTTAAAAATGGAAAGGAAATTTGTTCATAAATTCTTTTGCTGTATATTACATATAGAATTTTCGACACATGTGAAAAATATTTAAATGCAAGCGAGGAAATTTTTGTTAAACATTATCTAAGTATAAACATATCAATGCTGTAAAATAAGTAACATAGTTTACAAAAGTCAAATTTACTAGAATGGCTATAAGTGAACATTAAAATCACATTTTTAAATAATGTCTAGAATTATTTAATTTTCAAATTTTTCCTTGCAGATCATTTTCAAATCTAATAACTTAATGTTTCCAGCATGTTTCCAAATGAACGCTAAATTACATAATTATATTATACTATAAAAAATATAATTTTTATATATTATAACTGTAGTACTTTACGCAACTAATTTACCCTTTTGTATTACATTTTAGACATCATCTAAATTCTTTTGCACGATTTAGGATGCATATTTATCTTC
>JABFOV010003470.1:0-16330 GCA_022817685.1 Aradophagus sp. ZL-2020
AGTTTCCTTTGTATCTAAAATGACCAATGGGACAAGAATTTTGGACTTTTATTTTTGAAATAAAAGTCCAAAATTCTTGTCCCATTGGTCATTTTAGATACAAAGGAAACTTGCTTTAATAAGACGTGACATTAAGTACAGTCTGACACTCTTTTAACATTTTTCATAATAAAAGTTCAAAATTTTTTCTCTCCGTGTACGAAATGTTTGCGGGTCAATTACCAACCGATTGTTTTTTCCCTTTTCTGTACTGTTAATAAGTTTATTAAATTTCGTATTAAACATTTAATACAACCTATTGTTTATAGTCTGCTTCTTAAAGTTATGGAGTTGAAGTTTCCAACGTTTATTAATAAACGAAAATTAATTATGTATACTTTGGTAATACATATTGTAATCAAAAATGAAAAAATTATATTCTCAGACATTGAAAGCTTCTTCTTATGAAACTATTGAATCAAAAATAGTATATTACTTAACGAGGAAAAAATGAGTTTTATGTTGGTAGCCCGCAGGGCTGTCAACATGAATATCATTTTTTCCGAGTTGAGTACGACATTTTTCCTTACGAGAAAATAATATTATTTGTATGAAGAAAAGTATATCTGATTTTATTTTCGTTTACTAATAAGCGTTGGAAACTCAAAGAACATTTAAAGTTGGATTTTTAAAGAGAGGTACAAAACTGTATTTTGTATCCGACGAAGCAACACTCTTATTTGTTCAGTGGCTCTTTTTTCTTGTTGAGTTTGGTTTGATAAAGTGGAATGGATGTGTAACCTTTAAGTGTAACTCGTTCTTTCGTCAGCAGCAATAATACCCGCTTAATAGTAGGAATTATTATAAAGATGCCTCATTAGCTTGCAACCAATTATTTTGATCGATCAAAATTTTCATTAGAAATTTGCATAACATTGGCATTCCTCGAGTGAAACTGAAAGCAGTTACGTGTAATTAGGAAAATATGTGGATGATATACTTACCGCGATGAAAAATAATCATTGCGTCATGTGTTTCAAAATGATTTCGCGAAAACGGTAAATTACTCGCATTAATACATTATATAAAATACGTTTCGATGTCTTACAATTTATTGGCGATCGAACTGACGTGAAAAATAGTTTGAGGCGCGATGATCGAGCGTTACTTCTTGCGCTCACCGTCGTAAAATTATTAACGCGCATGAATTTCATCGGCAGATTTTTTATCGCCATTTCACGCGGGAATGTCTTTGATCAATATTTCCGCAATTAATGTACTGTTAAATAACTGCGAGGCTCACAAATTTGAATGGTAAAATGTCGTCTAAAATTGCGAAAAGTCGCAATAGAAGAATTCGAAAAAATCAAAATGACCACCGAATAAAAATCTACTGCGATTTGTAAACATTCGAGACGAGTCATATTTAATCTTCAAAATACTGTCCGAGTCTAAAGCCAAGCGTTATTTTATTCACATTTTCTAAAACATTACGGATTTCTCTTAAAGTTTTGCAATTCGTGACTTTTCTGTGATAAAATAAAAAAAAAATTATTTGTTCCCAACCAGGATAACCAAAAACAACAACTCGAAACTTGTCTGGTTGTGGTATTTAAAGTTGCATAAAAATGGAAACATCATATTGACATTCGAAAATGGACAAAAACGAAGTACAAAGCACGCGGATCAAATTAATTTTCGTTAGTTACATCTGTTTGGTAAATTTCTCCAAACGTGTTCTTGCATTCTTGGGATATGTTGGATGATATCATTTTATTTTTACATGAAAAATATTGTCCGGAATTCAGTGCTCCGATGCGACTTAATTACGAGCGTCGAACTTTCGCTTGACACGCCTTTCCCAGATCGCAACAAATAATTTCAAAGTGATTGCGCAACGTCTTGTACGATAATCAGAAAAGGGAATACGAGCGAAGAAGCAGCGGTAGAAAAGGAGAGAACAAAAGTTTGATGGAAAATGAAGCAGAGGAGTACGGGAATAGACTAGACTTGGGAATAAGGATCCAACTTGTGAGGAGGCCGACGCGAGCGCGCCAATTAGTGGTAAATCTTGCGAGATTGCTCGAATGCTAATTAGATCCGACGAGAACGCTCGCCCTGCGTCTAAAGGACGAAGAAGACCGCAGACGATCTTGCGCCACTCGAAAATTAGAAAGGCGCCTGCTTGCTTTCAATTAGATCGCGCCCGAGCACTGCAGAATGCTGAACGACGATCGGGCCTCTTGTCCCGGACTTTGCGTAAGTCGGCTATGAGTTTGATCGAGTTGATTCAGTAATTATTCAGTCGATGTACTTGCCATAGTGTTAGCATAGTGTTGTTACGGAAAATAAAACAAAAAGAAACGAAAAAAAACAAGAAAAAGGAAAAATCATAAATATACTATGGTAACATGTTCTTCAAGTTTCCAATATTTATTAGTAAACGAAAATACAATCTGATATGCTTTCTTCATACAAATAATAGTATTTTTTCGATTGAATAATTTTATAGAAATATTTCAATGTCTGAGAATAAATTTTTCATTTTTCATTACAATATATCGACGCCCCAGACGAAGACTAGGCTATCTCAAATTTTAGTCGAAGACTATGCCATTTCAAAATTTCCTATTTAAAAATACATATAAAATTTTCAGATGGTATAGTCTTCAACCAAAATTTGTGATAGCCTAGTCTTCGTCTGGGGCGTCGATATGTTAATAAATTGTATATAATTGATTTTCGTTTATTAATAAGCTTCAACTTCATATGGTAATATACCTATCAGATTGATACAATTTAGAAAAGATATTACATGCCAACTAATCGCGAATCAACGTCGATTCGACTACAACTTCCACACGGGTGAATATTTTTTTATTTTTCTTTATTTTTATATTTTTCTTCAAAAACATTCTGTTATGCTTCTAGAATCACCTTAAAAAATGAACAAAAAATTGTTCTGGTATCAAAAGTCCTCGTCAGGAGGATTTATAAATCCATCGCATGAGACATTTGACGAGAACTCAAAACTTGAAATATATTTTTCCTAGGTTTTTAGTTTCATTTTCTACCAGCCTCAGATATTTTCAATATACCAATTAGCGAATGATAAACTGTTAATGTATCAATACTATACTTTTCATTTTACTCAGGCCTGCTCGTTAAGTTTTGCTGCTCCCACCGCCAAGAGCAATGTGGATCTCTTGCAAAATACCTCGGTATCTCGTTTCGTACGACTCGTCCGTATTTTTTGCCGCGATAAACGAATTTGTAGTCGACGAATTATTGATTATGTTCGCATATAAATACAAAGATCTGTGTAAATTCGAACCGCCGACTATTAGTCTCGCGCAGGTTTCTTGCGATGCATCGTAAAGTAACTCGTACAGAAGCATCGCAAGGAACATCGTGCTTCTGCCATTAGAGTTATTGCGAGCCGTGACAGAGGCATTTAGATTCAACCGGGGAATGCCAAGCAGCGCGCGAGGCCGGGTAAGTTGCGCTGCGCAGGGTGGTAACTGCTAGGAATTTCGCCGTGGGGCCCTCACGAAATCTCCTTTAATTATTTACCACGCGTACAATCAAATGCTTTTGGCGGGAAAAAGAATTCAATTCAATGTTTAGGTACCTGCCTTTTCTTTACTTCTCACAATGTCCTTCGTCTTTTTCAACATTTAAGTTACAAGAATTTTATTTCCTAACGCGAAAATAAAATACATTGGTATCGCCTTCGGCTCTTGATACCAACCACATTTTGTTTTCACGATGGAAAGAAAAATCGTATTCGACTCGGAAAAAGTAAGTTTTATGTTGGTAGCCCTTTGGGCTGCCAATCTCAAACTTTTTTCATACAGAACCAACTTCAATTGATTGAAATGAAATTTCACTCGAGGCTTGTTCTCCAATTTCAACTTGACTTGTAACAAATTTGAATACGTATTTGTGTAATTTCCACTAAAGAGTTGAGCAAAGAATAAAAAATATTAAATGGTTTTGACTGATCTTTAATTTAAATTAAAAATCTCAAAGAATTACGAAGTTTGTGGAACAGCTTGCAAAACTTGACTTTCATCCTCAATTGTGCCAACTTGAGCATTTCACGATTAAACTTCGTTTTCGCCACGTATCCCATTCTCTTTCCCTCAATTTAACAGTATGACAAGTGATATGCAAACTTCGACCTAAAACACATTGGTTCTTATTCCGAGTTGACGTTTCTTTTTTTCTCTTCTTTTTCTCTCTTTATTTTACCCTTTCATTGTCAGGTCTTGCGGGAGAGTCGTCGTTTCGCAAATGTTACTAGAGCAATTCATGTCGGAAAACTGCGTCGTGACGGGCGGCACCCGCTTTATTCACGATAAGACCTGACTGCATTCAGCGCCATAAATACAGTACGCAATCGCCCGCGGGGTACCTGACAATGAGCGGACAGCTGCCCGGGACCGATTGGGGGCCAAACGTTTCATTGTTTTGCAAACGCGGCTGTCGTGCGGTTTTCAGGGCACATTTGATTATCGGAAGATTTATTGCCCGAACGTGTCGCAGTAACCTTTGTGATTGGATTACACGGGACGCTCGATAAATTACGTTCGACAAAAGTCGAGCTATTGCCGTGCAAAACGAGGTCGAGCGCCTGATGGATCGGTTACATCTGTACGATGATGTGCGTTGATCTTTCATTTAGTCACTGACAAATGAGCCGGCGAACGCGAAGGTGGACCATTGTCTAGTTTTTGCGACAAATCAATTGCCCTTTTGTTACCCCCGAGTGAAATTTTAAGCCGGACAAAAATACCGAGTTTTTTTTTTACGGTGTGATTTGTTTGTAGGGCTAGACTAGACGAATAAAAAATGACAAGAAACAAAGACGTTTAGTATATTTCCATGCAAGTGGCACCAATCAAGAGTGCGGAACAATATTTTTTACATTATCTGTAGTAAAACGAAAAATATAATGTTAGTACATTATTGTGAATATACTATCAATACATTAATAATCTATTACTAATATAGATTATCATTACATTTATAGTACATTGTTAGTGTATTAACAATATTGTATACTCTATAACAATGTAATGATAATATATTGGCAATATATCGATTATATATTACTAAGATAAAGAAATTTAAAATATATAGTCAGTATTTTGATAATATACTGCTGGTATATTAAGAATCTACTATCAATATACTAAGAATGTATTGTTATTGGGTTATTATATTATTTTATATATAATATATTAATATATGTCTGATAAAATCAAATTTTTTTACATTCAATTTTACAAACAATGATGCAAATATTATTTCAATCTTAACTTCCTTGAAACTAACACTGAAGACAATTGTTTTCATAAATTAAAACGTAATTAACAGTATAGTAATCAATGTGATTTTGATCAGATTACATTTATTTCAATTATATCTATATTGAATCTAATCTACGAACGGAAAATTAATCCTAAACTCAAATTAAATTTTAAATTCTTAATAAACCTTGCATAACGGACCGACCTTATCCTCGCGAAAGCTATACATTTTAGTTTCACTTATTGATTGATTTCTCCTGACATTCGGTCAAAACGTTTAATCTCAGCCGTAGCTACGAGTGAAATTCTCGAGCCAATTTTAAGCAGGAAGGAAATGCAAATTTCGCGAGGATCCGGATTGAAAATCGCGCCGGCGGATTTCACCGTGGCTCGTGAGTCGCGCAGATTGGACGTAGAAATGAAATTGGAAGAAAATTGCGCAAAGCCGCTCTAACACGAAACATCTTAATAGAGAAAGTCAGAAGTGGCCGGCCAAATAAGACGCGGCGCGCCACGTGTAATTCCGATTGCATAATGCGCATGCGCCACTTGTCCACGAAATATCAAATGCCAATCACAAGCGTTTCTACGCTCGAAACGTTTTGTAAGAGAAGCCGCCGGTTCATTAATAACCGCCATCTTTTGGCTGCTAGTGTATACTGGATCATATTCCAAAACGTTTTTCAGTACGAGACAAACGTGTTACGCAACTGGTTCATTTGCGATTGCGCAACTTGCGTTTTGAAGCGCCGTCTATCGCATTCTACGCAAGTAGGTAAGAAAGGACGAATGTCAATTTTTCCCCCCGGAAACGCGTGAATGTGAGAGTAACTAATGAGAAGGGAGACATAACTTGTACGCAAAGTCGCGAACGTATTAATAGTCTGCCCTGTAATTAAATCGACGTTTCCTCTGAACTGACTTATTACGGTGCTTCCAATTACTACGCTGATTAATTACGGCGTGAGAGGTATCACAATGTTAATGCCCGAACTTATTAATATCTGTTCGCGAACCTTTATAGACGAGAAAGGCACGTTCGTGGATTAGTTTTAATTTAGCTCGTGTTTTGCGCTAAATTGATTGTATATTCAAATGCGGTTTCTCGCAAGTTGTTGACATGATACATTGAATTCATTAATATTTACGAATAAGTTACGCGTATTTAGTTGAAAAAATCAATTGTATACCGTAATGTAAACATTTTTTTAGTTGCATAAAAGGTATTTGAAAGTATCACTTACTTTATACCTTTGTCCCTCGCATTGAAAAATCGAGTTCATGTGTATTATGTTTTGCATCGTAAGTACTGTGATGAAGAGCATACTTTACGTGAATTTTTTAAATATTTTTCGATTTTTTTGAGCTTGAAACATTCGACACTACATTTAAATTGACGCAGTTTCTAATGATATATATGCTTCATTTTGTTAGTGTAGCAATTTTTTGTGTAATAAATCAGCATAATATTTTTTCATTTGCACAATATTTTGTGATGAAGAAAAAAAAACAAATAAATACGATAATTATATTTACGTCCTGTGATTAATATCTAGTCATTATATTGGTATAATGACCTAGAATAGGTTATCGCGGCGGTGCTGCCATCTCAAAAGTTATCTCGTGCGTTGATGTCAGTATGAGTATCATAACTCCAGGGTTTTGGCCTGCAGTATAGTATAATTAAAATGCCTTTCATATAATCAGCGGGATTTCATTCAAATGATAAATGCATTCCTTCCATCTTGGATGGTTTAACATGCAGATTGGCGCTTTATATTGTGAACATTAATTGATTGTAACGTTTGTCTAATTTTTCTAAACGAAGGCCATGACACAGTTTGCAATACCAATATCCTGGTCTCGCCAATCATTCATGGAAATTTGGGATAGAATTTTCGGATAATAAATTTAAATACTTGAAGGTGATTGAGAATTTTCTGTAATTAGACAAGACTTTGGATATTTAAATAAACAAAGTGAATATCTAGTGTAAATATTTATAAAATCCTTAATTCTTTCAGTATTAGTATAAATATTTATTTTACATAAAATATATTGTTTAAAATTTTACCAAATTTCTTTGCAATATTTGGTTACAAACAAAATTTAGTGACATTCTTGAGGCTCTGAATAAACAATGTATAATGATGAAACCGCAGAGCAAAACTTAATTGTACCAGAATATAACATCCATGTAGCAAGCGCCATTACTGTCATTGTCCGAATGACAATTTTAAATTCCGTTAAATTCATAAATTCATAAATCCTTCATTTAAATTGCGCACGCATTGCGGATACGTCTTTGATCTTCATTTCTAGGTTGTATTCAAAATTACTCCATTTTTCAGACAATTTATCCCAGTTAAAAATACATTTGAACAATGGTTTCAATAGAGTGGCGGAGCTGAAAATGCGCATTCATTTTCAGACCTCAAACAAACGACGATAATACTTCGTTAATTCATTAATTTCAATAAGGCAATAACCACTTTTCTTTCTAGTTCATTAAATTCACAGATCAGACGAAAAATCGTCGATGACCGTTTAAACGGTTAACGATGCATTCATTAATTATCATTAAATACGAGTACCAAGTGAAAAAAATATCAGTAAAGTATTTTAAGTGAAATATTCGAGCACTGAGAGATGTCATAGTATTTGAGGGTAATTAATTTGCACGGAAATTGTTAATTTAAAAAAAACTTCTGTATCTTTCATTTGTACTTATTTATTGTGGCGTAGGCCTCGAATGAACGGATATTAAAAAGCGAAATGTTCATCAGTTGGAAAAAAAAAAATAAATGGAAAATAAAAACGCGATAAAGCTCGTAAAAAGTACGGTTTATTGATGCAAATCTAATATATAACGTCCAGGTGGATTATTCGTGCAACGGCGCGACCATTAAATTCTCCTGTACCGGCGTTTCTAAATTCAATTAGCAGCGCGTTACGTGACCAAAGAAACAAATGATTCTCGTCTTTCAGTATCGCTACGCGACTACTGTGTATTATGAAGTTAACGGCGCGCCAATGCCTTTTGTTCGTGATGAAAAAATTCATCGCAACGAATACGTTGTACCACAGCTAGCCGCACCACCGTTTCTTTGTCTTTGTCATCGTCTTTATGACACACGTCAAAAGCAAAAGGAATCGTAAAATTGAGACATCTCAATTCGATCAGCTCATTTAACTTGATAACGGATTAATTTCGAAACAAATCTGTTTTATTTTTGGTCAATAGTTTCCACTGGGGTGAGAAGACATTTGAAGGTCAATGTTTCTTATTAATAAATATCATTTCTTTGTCATTGCATGATTTTTTAAATTCCCAAGGTTGAAATTTTGTTTTTAGAGAGGTCGTTTATTTCTTCGTCGAATGATCTTCAATTTTGTTTTAAAATGTAAACAAAACACCACATTCAACTTTTATTTTTCAACAAATTGAGTCATTGTTCATTCATGGTCATTGTTCATTGTTGGTTAATATAGTTTTCGCTCAGTGCATGATCCTCAGGATTCTTTCATTTTCAAGGTCGCTGTATTCCTTTTTTTTAGGTTTGTTCGTTTTTTTGCAAGGTGATTTTCGTTTATAATATAAACAAAGCTAAAGTTCTTTTAAATCGAGTCGAAAGTTGATTGAAGAGTCTTCTAGTCCAACAGTTGGTTGCAAATGAACTGATTGAAGGATCAAAACATGGTAACGTTTCGTAATTCAACGATCCAGCGTCATCTGTAGCAAATGCCTGCTTAAAATATCAAAAATTGTGCGACCACAATTTTGATTTATTACAAACAATTTGAAGTTGAAAGCAAGTTGAAGCATTGAAAAAATAGCTTTCATGTTTTGAGTGAATTGTTTGTAAGAGTGCAATCTGTTTCTGCAGTCACCTAAAACCTAACAAGATAAATCTTACTGGCGCGACACAATCGTCGCAATGTTTACCATCTCTGGCGACGCGACTCTTTGTCCTACAAGTGTAATGTCCACATCACGCAAGCTCGGCAGCTAGTAGGAAATACTCAAATGAAGAGTCACTTCCTCTGCAAGCTGTTCCTGCTACGGGTGAAGGGTGCGTCGTTAGAATCGAAACATTTCTTCGCACGCTGTATTTAACAGCAAAAGCGGCTTTGTACACAATACGCCCCGACATTATACGCCTCTTAAACTATACGGTTCTTTTCCTCAAGAGTCATTCATGTTATTTTTACATTAAAGCCGTGCAAGCATACAACAAGGAATAATACCGCGGAATCGGTCTCTAAAGACGAGCCAAATAATTTCCATCGATTGGCCGCCATTGTGATGAAAATGAATGTTTGATGTACGTTTTTAAGTGGGGTTAGGGGAGAGGGTGGGAGAAGTACCTGATAACAACGGCCTAACCAAAGCGGATCGTTGACCTTCGTTCGCCATCTTTTTTTCCCCCACTTTTTTGTTCGATAATAGAAGTTCTTTTCGGAATTCAATATGGCGATCCAATATGTCGGACAAGCGAATTAATCAAAACAAATTTACGAGCGGCGACTTTTTGTCGGCGATTCCGTTCGGTCATTGTGAATCGGACGGGAAACGGGAAAGAGAGGCTCGCGTGTGCGGGATGCGATTCCGATTGTGAGGCGAGGTGATCGGATGAGTCATTCTCTTGATAATAAAAGAAACCTCTTGAAAACAATTTGTGAAGTAACGGTGCGCTCATTGTGCGTCGTTGCATAATCAATCATAAATGTTTTCAATGCGATGCCCAAGTCTGAATTAGTGATGTAAAAAAAGCTTCAAAATCGACCGGAACAATGGACGTTAACTGTTTTGCTTCGGCGAAAAAAATAGCCCCGTCGTGGAACATAACCTCGAAATGGGAATCATCGGGCCAATTGCAAGTACTGGCTTTCAAGAACAAAAAAAAAATTATTTTAAAGGGTTATTGAAAATTACGCTACTTTGTTCTCATTTCCTTGAAAAAATTTCATGAAAACATCACTAATTTAATAACGAAAATTCTATGATATTTACTTCGCTTTATTTCGTAATGTGTTTATGTAAACATTTGAACAATTAATTCTGCCATCAATTTATGCATCGAGCATAATTGTTCTGATATTGAAAACTGAACACATTTTATGGTTGAAGTAACCCACATAACGTCAATAAATAGTTCGATCGTCGTGAGTTCTTTATCATTTTTTCTTTTTGTTTTTTTGTTATTAACGTAACTCTTGTACGTCTTTTGACCAAAAGACTTGATCAATGAGTGCAAAAGTAGCGAAAACAATTATCATTCAATCACTGTAAGTCAACAAGTCATTTCTTCCGATAAATCTAATTTCAATCGCAGCAGTTTTACTTGGAAGCATGACAACTGCTTTTACCGGGCATAACTGATTTGATAACTAATTTCGTCTTAATTTGACGTCATTTCAGACAAGCGCTTGCAGCGAAATTTTAATAATACACAATTGTCGACAGTGAGAATGCCTTCTCGGATACCAAGTAACGCTGCATTGCGCAAACACAGCTTTTCTACCGAAATTTTGAATTAAAATAAAATTATTTTTGAGCACTGCTAAATTTTTACTCTTCAAATGTTTTTCATTTTTTCAGCTGTTGAATTGGGCAGTTGATTCAATATCACCCGACTGAGAGTACAACTTTTTAACCGCGAACAAAGATCATATCCATGTCATACAGCCGATCAGACTTACTTTCGAATATGCAAATCATTACTGCACATGTTATGCGTCAGTGCACAGCGGAATTCCGCGCGTAATAGCTTGATCAAGGAAAAGGAAGGATAAAAGGAGAGGGCGCTCGCACTCGCCGCCTGATTAACGATGCATTAGATGCTCTACTTGGAATTGATTAAAGAATTCATTAAGATTGCTTTGTTGCGAATAATTGGTTTCCTGATTTACGAATCGGTCATTCGGCTTTCGATTTGCAAAACGACTACCGTTTTCACAATAAAATCGTAAATTCGTCGACACAGTTGATCAAGACGTTTATCACACCAAGAGAAGTAGGTGACTAAACCAATAATTTTAGATCGAGAATTTAACTGTCTACAAATTGCCAATTACTAGCTAATCAAAGTCGGGCTTTCATTGCAACATCCGATTACAATGGTATTACAAGTGTAATCTTCATTTCGGCTACTGCAGTGAAGTAAATGAAATGTTATCACCTAAACGATGCAGATTAGCTCAATGATGCAGTATGGTCAGAAAAATGCAGACAGTAGTTCCCTCAGCGCCTAATTCTTCGAAGACTTGTTCGTACTTACAGTGCTTACTATGATGTCGATTAAAATAATACAGGATACAATACACTCCCAGGCTTTAAAGCACGTCCACACTTTACCAAGTTGCATTCAACTTGGATTGTGATTTAATAGTGACGTCACAAGTCAATTGGACAACTCCCACCGGTTTTCAAGCCGTTGAAAACGTTTGCGACCCAAAATTTATCGCCGCCATAAATAATGGCACGTTGCGCCGTTAACCAGGAAAAGACGATGATGAAAATGATGCGAGTGTGGTGTGCAATTAATAAAAATGTCAATGGCGGCGATAAATAATCCGTTTGCTCGAAGACGCGATTCCGTGCCGGGTTCGGGTTAATGGTTCGGAAGTAATGGTCTCATCGGGATCCCATGGCTGCGTTGCCAGCGACAAGCCCCCGAGACTCGGGCCTCGCTATTTCTATTTGTAACTGCCGAGCGCTGGAATGTCGCCCACACGAAAGTCACGCGACGAGCAAAAAGATACGCGCGCGCTTGGCTGAGCCGCCGGCCTATTGCTAAACGTCATTCGTCAATCGAACTCGCGTGTACTTCCACCGTCATTGATTCATGAAATCGCGCGAATCACTTGCTGGCATTTCTGCTCGGATTACAAGCCGATGCAGTGGGCCATTTTTATTTGCCCGTAAGCCAGAACAAATAACTCACCATCGTTCCGTTTTCAAGATCTAATGACGGATTAATCGTCGTGCCAGTACATGTTCTAACATTTTTTTATGTTGCATTTCTTTTTTCGGTTTTTGTTTTTGTTTCAAGAGATAAGAAACGAGCGATTGATTTTTATAGGTGGAAAATATGTGTTCTCGATTCGAATGGATATCTGTTTAAATGTAGTTTTTCTTGCGAGACAAAATTACTGACTCGTGTTAGCGAAAAATTGCAAATAATGAGTTTAGTGAGCTTAATTTATGGATGACTTGTGTCAATAGTAAAAAGTAAAGATAAATGTAAAAGCGTTTTTTAAAAGTTATTTTTGATTATTTCGTCGGATCAAAAAGAAACTTGTGTTTCAAATGAACAAAGTTATTTTGACGTATTTACAAAATCGGTTACAGTATACAGTTTTAACCAGAAAAATTTCGTTAAAACACGAGACACCTGCTTTTTCATTAATATCCTTATTTATTTTGCAATTACAAATATATTATTGTAAAGATAATTGTATCAGTAAGAGTAAAATAATTTCATTAGGTAAATGGGTTCAATCAATAATTGTTTATCAGAAAATCAAACCATTCTTCATTCCATCAGAGCACTTTAATTGTTATCTCGACGGTTTCCCATGAAAGCTGTCTACCGACTTTAATGGTATAAAATGTATGTACCAGTAAATCATTTGATTCGCGACATCGCGAACTACGCCCTCGACTTAGCTGGAAAGTTGCGACGGGGAATCATTAATGCGAATCCGACGAATCGATGCCAGAACTAGGTGATTGATGAACTTTAAACTGGGCTAACGCCTGTGGCGCTTGTACGCCAGTCGCGGTGTTCCAGCCAATGAGTTCGTCCACCCGGACATCGCCAATTATTACACTTAACTCGGGTTCAATCATCCTGTCACAATGTTTTTGTCTTTCTCTATACAATATATTGTGCGATGCCTCTTTTAATGTTTACAAAATATTTGTTAAATAACAAATCATACGGTAGAATGAAATATTTGTAACAAATTTCGACAACTTTTTAACAAGAGCTGTCAAATTCATTGCATTAAACGAAGCAATTAATAAACAAGATAAGGTGTATTTATCAGAAAAGTTGAAACGATGCCCAGGAAAGTTCAAACAATTCGGTTTTCGGTTTGAATGTTGTATTTCAACTTTTATAATCTGACATTTTTTCATTTTTTATTTTCTTTTACGTCGAGAATATTTTATTCATGATGAAAATAACCCAAGTTATTGCACTTTTCCTGAACGTGGAATAGAAGGATCATCCAAACTGAACTGATAAAAACATGTTCCTGACTTCTTTTAATATACAGTGTTTAATAGTTTGTTCACATTTTTATTTGTACACGTAAATTCTATTTTTTTAGAACAGATAAAAAATATCAAGGAGACTATTTACACAATTTTGTCTTTAAATATCCATTTATTTCAACATAAATAAATAAACATTAAAAAATGTACGTCACCAGTTGAATATTTAGTTTCTCTACACTCTTTTTTAAAAAAAAGATAGTGTATAAGCACCATTAATTTACAAAAGGTTTTCGTTATTTCATATATTCCACTTTGTTGCGAGTATAATAACTCACCTTGATTTATTTACTTCACGAAAAGAATCTTTTCGGCGTAAAAACAAATATAATTTTCGCATCTATGAATACAGAGTTTTTCTCTCACGGCCGTGTTTCTCTCCCTCGGGAAACAAGTGGAGAGAAAAAACCCGTAGATAAAGAACCTCTGCGCTTTTGGTATGTAATTTACCGATTAATTAGTTTTAAATAAATTACAACATGAATGCTATTGTTAGCATAAGTTATAATTCAAACTTGATAATTCTGTATATGATTCTTCAGTCCCACGCTCATTAAAAAATGATTGTTAAAATTAAATTGTAATCAGCCATATTAAATGTAAAAACATGGTTTAATATAGATAATAAATTTTATTGGTTATTTTATTTTTATCGTAGAAATTCATTAACAATTTTAATGCACTATATAAGTTACCTTTTATTATGAGATACTTATGAGTATTTAACGATCGAAGCTATTAAACCGAAGATAAATATTTTTTAAAACAATGTTCATATACTTTTTTTTCTATTGTTTTATTAAACAATTAATTAAATTAATGGTATCTCAATAAATCTGTGCATTCATTTTTGCATCATTTAAGATGGATGTATCAATGAATCACGGTACACGTTGGGATACGTCAGCTGCTTATCATGTCAATTATTGATAGATTTATTTTATATTAAAATAAAAAAATAAAAATATTTGTTTATTAATCTTGATTCAAAAAGCATATTTCAGAATTTCAAATTTTCAATCTATTATTTTACGTGAACACTCAAATCTTACATTTCTTTTAATAGTTGTCAAAATATTTGGATATTATCTATCAACACATTTACAGTTATTTATGGCATTTTAATCAGTTTTCATGTCATTCAATAACTTTTAAATGTGTATCATATTTCAAATAATGTTGAAAGAATCAAGTTGACAAATATAAATCTTTTTCTACAAATACTACTCTGCGTCGTTATAACTTATGTCAGATACTTGTTTATATAACACCTGTTTTCATCACATGCGATGATAATAAATATACTGATAATACTATGCGTATATAAAAGCACGAAAGTTATTAACTCACATTAACGAAAAAAGTTTCAAGTATCACAGTGAAATTTATGAAGCGCACGAAATGTACGTGCGTTCAGTTGCAAAAGTAATATTCCTACTTGGTACCCTAGTTTCAGTTTCGCCTGAGGTAAAAAATGTCAAAACAATGGCCAGTGTAAAAAAGTGCTGCCGGCAAAACGAAATTTTGGAGCAACACAAACTTTTCCCCAATTCAAACGTTATGGTGCGATGTCGGAAAATGTCATTGTACCACAAAGAACGCGTTTATTACATAGGACCAAAGCATGCTCTTAAGAAACTTCCCGGATTATTTGCCACCGTGATACCATTGAATCGCTACCCACTCATGAATGTGACTTGCGTCGACATTGTTGCTCGAGCTGACAATTCGTTAGAGTTTGCAGCAGTAGTATTCTGGAATACTAAAAGTCGAAAACAGATATCCACGAAAAATTTTACATACAGTCTGAACACTTGTTGCACAGACGATAAAGTGTACAATTTCACAACGCGCGAATGTGAATCGATATCTACAAGAAGAAATTGGCGAAATGTGTCGAATCTGATAAAAATGAAGTACGCTTTTGTCAAACTTATTCAAGGTGGTCCGTATTGTAGAAACGCTATGGTTGATTACCTTGTCGATTCGTCGGATATTCATCTTGATTATAATAGAGCGGAGGTAAGTAATACAATTATAAAATACATTACGATTAACATTTTTATTTAAATTTTCTTTAATTTAAAAACTACAAAACTACAAAACGAAATATTACAATATGCTACTGTAATTAAAGTACGTTTTACAAGATTTATCTAACCAATCACTTGTTTAGATAATGTGGTCCTCAGAAACAATTAAACTACCAGCAGCAGGCCAATATTGTGTGGACGAAAGTACGATTCCATCCAAATTTGTTGTCCGCATGTGCAAAGGAATTGATTATTGTTACGATAATGTTTGCTTAAACAAATGTTATAAGCACGACGAGAATCTTTTACTGGAATCTGGTGAATACTATGATGACACTTATCCGTGGGTCAAAAGTTTGCATAACGTTATTATGATGGATAATTCAACAAAGCTTTCTGACTTTAAGGACGTTTTAACGAACGTACCAGGTAAACCTCTGGTAGCGTCAACGATTTATCTTATCGATCACCACTTAAAAATATGATTTTTTTTTTTTTTTTTTTTGTTTTTTTTTTTTTTTTTTACAAAAAGTTTTGAAAATATTGAAAATAAATAGAAAGGTAGGACCGTTTTAAATGTTAATGATTTTTCCGTAAATTTTTTGAATTTGTTTGTGAAAAGAAAATTGAATTGAATGTACTTATCTATGTTTTTTTTTTGGTTGGCTGAGAAATTTTAATTTTTTTAAGAGGTAATGTATATTAGTTTATGTTATAAA
>JABFOV010003471.1:0-16323 GCA_022817685.1 Aradophagus sp. ZL-2020
GCCCCGGCGAAGGCGCGACGGGTGACGGCAGCAGCAACGCGAAGGAGCTGCAGGAACTTCGGGACAGATACGAGGGCAAGCTAACAGCCTCACTTTACACCAGTATCCTACTCGTGACTGTAATAGCCACGATTTCCGCCTTGATCGCCCTCTGCGCTCTACATTTCGCCGTACGTGAGACAAGAAAAAAGGAGTTTATATTCGTTACGGCAATCGCACTTTCGGCTTCCCCTTAACTTCGATCAAATGCAAACGCGGTGATGCAGAAGCTGAGTGCTTACCGTAATGTTTGAAAAAGTAGTCGAAGTTTTATGTTCTTCAAGTTCCCAACGTTTATTAATAAAGGAAAATAAATTCTTCTCACAAATAATAATATCTTTTTAATTGAATAATTATACACGAGGAATCTAAAATATTTCAAAATCTGAGAATATAATTTTTTCATTTTTGATTACAGTAAATGTTACAAAATTTTATATATTTAATTTCCGTTTATTAATAAACGTTGGAAACTTCAACTCCATAAGTTTTCAAAGTTTTTTTTGTATTCTTTCATTCACAAATTTTTATATTAGCTTCACTGAAAATTGCTTTACTGGTTTTTTTTGCCAACTTTAAATTTGAGATTAGGTTTTTGAAATTCAAAATGACGGTTTTGTATATGGCTATTAAAAATGTAAGCTTGATGAGTTGAAAGAAAATTTACTTATTTACCTTTTGATCCGCCATATTGAATGTTAAAATTTTAATCTTAAATTGGAATTCAGCAACTCAAAAAACTTATGTGCAGCGCTGGGCACAAATTTATCGATAGAATCTTAAATTTAAACGAATTAAAGTCAAGTAGTATAGCGTAAGCTCGATCATGAGTGAAAAGGTCAATCATCGAATTTGCTTTGGAGCAAAGTAAAGATATACTACTGAAATGATCTTATAAAATATGAACGTAAGTTTTTACTTCGAACAAAACATAAAATAAATATAATATAAATAAAAAGGCAATTTTCATACCTAGGGTCAAGACTTGCAAACTTATTTTTGCAAAAATTTCTGATAAAAAAGTATCGCAGACTGTATACAAGGAAAATGATAATTTATATTTTTGTCATTTTCTAAGAAACGTTCGAAGCTCTAAACACGTGTTTAGAATACGATCAAAAAAATGCTTAAAAGTAAATGGACCTCGTTACAATTTTGAGCCTGAAAAATTAGGAAAAGTATTTTACGAGACTTTGGCTATGTTTTGCAAAGATTAAAAAAAATCCATAACTTCATACAAAACTTATGTCTGTTAGCTGTTATTTAAGAATAATACGATGAGTGCTTGCAGAGGTTTAATAACTGCAGTAATAATTTATTACAGATATATTGGTAATTTGATTGGCGCAACATTCCTCACAATGTTTTTGAATTCAAACCTCATTGCAATTGTTTTGTCATTTCATTTTTAGAATTTGAAAAAAAAGAGTTCAATTTTTTAAAATATTTTTATAGGTTTGAAATTTGGAGTTCAAATTATCAACTTCTCAAACCTCGTTTCAGTCATAAAATTAGTTTTGAATTTACCCGCGCTTTTAAAGTTGAAATAATCTCAAAATGTCAACCTTTTCAACTTCAATCATTTTTTCAGATTCGTTCACTTAAATTACAATCACAGTGTCTCTTTTTGAAAAACATTTTACATTTGTAATACCAAAAGGGTTTCAGTTCCTCATAACTGAGACGTTTTAACTATCTCGACCTCACGACGAGACTCTTTTTTCTTGAATAAAATCAACATAAACTAACAAGAAATGATTTCGAAATGATGTCAACCGCGCGCGCTAATCTCGAGGCGAAAAACACAGGGAAGCCGTACAAAGGGGCGGAGGAAAACACGAAATGGCCGGAAGGAAAAGACGAGAAAGGGACCTAATCAGCCGGCAGCATTTCAAACGAGCCACCACGAACGTTCGGAATACTTGTTAAACAACGATCCCGAAGGCGCATTGGAGTTTGTCTCGTTATCAAGTTGCGGAATTGATCGTGAGACGTACCAGTAATTTTATAACCAAAGCATCCAAAGAAAAAAAAGAAAAAAAATATAAACAGAAAAGGAAGAACTGCACGCGAAATCATATTTCGCAATCTCGATTCACCTTTTCCCTTCCTTCGTCCAATCTTCCTCTTTGCTCACTTTTTCCCGCGCTTTTTTTGCGAAAGCCCGCGCTTTTCGTCCTCCCCCGCCCGCCGTCTTCTTTTAATTAAACTTTCCGTCCGACAAAAAGGTCCTCTTTTTTTATAAAAGAATATTAAAATCGACAGGATTGCACGCTCGGGCTAATTTGATATTATAAATCTCTGGTTTCTTTTCGCTCGAGGTTATTGTTTAACGAGTGCTGCCGACTTTCGTCCCGGCGTTCGACTGCGATCGTTATGATTATTTTTATATTTTTGATTAAAACATTTAATTTAATCGGTTTATTTTATATTAATTAATCAATTGAATATATCATCAATAAATCAATATCTATTATAATAATTATATAAATTAGAAAATATTTACGACAATAATTAAGGAAATATTTATTTTCTTGTCTTGGTTATAATAATTACACATTTATGATTATTTTTATATTTTTAATTAAAACCTTTAATTTAATCGGTTTATTTTTTATGAATTGATCATTGAAATATAACTTAAATAAATCAATATCTATTACAATAATATTATAATAAAATCAATAAATCAATTTAATTAAACTTTTGAAATTGCCAGTGTATTTTTAATTTGGAGTGAGTTCATAGTAATTATTTAGCATATGTTGAAATGCAGGCCGAATGGATACATGCCATCCACTTTAATGAAAAATTTTGCACTTGGCAAAATGAAAAATTAAGAAATTGCGGTCTTTCCACTTTAGAATATATTTTTTACATACCAAACGAAGACAAAAGTCTATTATAAGGAAAAACACACATGACAGAGTGAATGCGTTATTGCAGTGGATCGTTTCGCTCTGCATATGGGAAAGGATTTGTAATTTCAGTGTTTTTCAAGTTAACATTAATCAAACTTGGACGTAACTTTGATTAAACACGAAATTGATCCCAAAATGACCAACAGTGTTACATCGAACTACTGTAGTAATAATCAACTTTGACATAATGTTAAATGACAATATCATCATAGAGCCAATCTGACGGCAAATTGAAATCATTCAGTTCAAAATTTGACGTGATTTCCACGTTGACATAACAGGGATGAACAGTCAATTTGAAGTTTTTATTTCACGATGGTAATATTTAGATACTGATAGAACATTCTATCAATATTCCGCGCAGATTTGTACTTTTGAATACATTTACTTCACATTGTAATCTGGAATATGCGCAGGCAGAGTTGACCATTATTAAATTATCTAAAATATTTATTAATTAGCGTTCAAACATAACATTCGTTATAATTTGAATGTTTCACGTCCTATTGAAGTCCAGTTGATTATTATTAAATTACAAAATTAAACAATAAACTTAAAGGGATTTTCTGATTTCTGAAAATCTAGAAATATCCAAAGTACATGAAGCACTAGATTTTTTTATTATTGTATAATTTATTACAAACTTCATTAATATTTTATAAAATAGAATATTCATAAAATTTTTACGCCAATTGTTCATTTTTAATCAATAACATCAAACTTCGACACATCGTGCAAAAATAAAATCGTCTTTTTTAAAATGAGCTTAAAGTTTGCACATATTGGACTTAACAAATTTTCTAAGTTCAAAAATTCAAATCGACAATTTTTTGTGTTAATTTATATTTTTTACTGTGCTCATTGTTGTATTTGTCGATTTAGTCGATTTCAATTTTTGAACATAGAAAATTTTCAAAGTCAAAAACGCGTGGCAATTTGCCACGTGGCAAACTTCAGGCACATTTTTTTAAATGAAAATTTTTTATTTGAATTCGATTTGAAATTTCAACACAAGATGACGTTTAACGACGAGCTTTATTCGCCGTTGAGGAATAATTCACATATTTCTTTCATATTGCATAAAATGAACGACATTAATTTGCGACGAAATTTGCGAGTTACTAATAAAAGGTACTTTTTTAACGACCTAATTTTCATATACATTATTAATTGTAAAACTTGTCTGTGACTCGTGAAATTAATGCTCTCAAATTATTCTTTGTACCAATTAAATTTACTCGTATTAATTTATATTCACTCAATTTCCATTTTACAAATTACATTGATATTAATCCGAATACTTTGAACGAGCAAATGACATAATAAACATACGCTAAAATCAGAAGACTTTCTTAATTTTTAAACAGTACATTTTTCACTTTTAGTAAAAAAAATATATAAAAAGTTTTATTTTCAGACACAAAGACATTTTGATCGTCTTTACGTTTAAAAAATGTTTCAATTCAGAAAATTTTAAAAAAATGTATCTTAAATTGAGACACATTTGGTGTCTCATTTTTTTCAGAGACAGTTAAATGAGATATTGTTTATGTCTCATAATGACTTCGATGCAAATGAAACGTTTTTAAGAAATTTCACTTCAAGATGTCTCAAAACGAGACCAAAAACGTTGCTTTTTTTTAAGACGCGAAGAATGTCTTTAGTTTATAAAGTGAACGAATAGAACAGGTCGAAGGGTTGAAAAAAGCGAAATGGGTTCTTTTCCCTTTTTTTTCTTTCCTTTTTTTTCTTCCCCTTCTTTACTTTTCAATATCAAGTTCAACTTTATCGTAAAATTTTTCCAAAGTTAAAATCAAGTGGTACTCACACTTTGAAAAAATGTAAGCAAATTCGAATTGCATGAATGTACTTTCGTTTGAAAATGTTTTGCTTTACAAGAGGAATCCTTTAAATGCATCTTTTAAATGCATCTTTCAAAATTGCATCAATAGTTAAACCCATTTATTGTATTTTATTTTATTTTTTTGGTTACAGGATTTGCATTCGGTGACGGTCACTCTGACGACCCTAACGGTGATGCTGGCTACGTCGACGACCCTCTTCGTCGCAACGCGCTTTCCATCGACGCTCAGCACCGCCCGGAACAGATGTTTGGTCGGGATCACTGCCACGGTGATTCTGGGTCTGTGCACCTTGGTCTTCGACGGTCCGGTCCCCGTGTTTGTCGGCGTACTCTGCAGCATAGCTGCCCTGCCACGCATCAAGAACCAATGCCCGTCGTGCTTCGGCTTCGCGCTGGTTCTCATTCACTGCGCCAAAAGTCTCGCTGCACTTTACTTTTACGAAGGCGTGCAGTACTACCAGGTTAACGGATTTTCAATACATCACATCACCGACATAACCATCGCCATTTTCGAGTTCCAATGTCCAACGATTTGGTCCCTTTGGTAGCTGGGAAAAAGAAAGTAAAAATTACTTGCGGGCGGGAGTAAAACGATATTTTTCTCCCGCTATTTTATGAAAGAGAATAGAACGTCCGTTTTTGCACTCGTAAAATAATAGTAGTAACTCGGAAATAAAATATTGGTATCACTTGCTTTCGGCTCGTGGTACCAACCACATTTTATTTTCTCGATAGGAAAAATATCGTACTCACGTCAGTAGAAATAAGTTTTGTCTTGGTAGCCTCAAGGGCTACCTCATTTTTCCCTCGTTAAATAATATACTGTAATCCCTTGGTGCGTAATATACTATTTACGTCGTGTTTTCAATCAAACAATGAATCATTTCTATATCATTTGATTTAATTGTTTGATTTTATTTCATGTTAAATCATGTTCTCTTCTGATCGAAATAACATTATTGACTGTTACATTAACTTTATTGACGGATTTTCATATCATATTAATCGATGGGCTTTCTTGGCGTGATTGGTTCGCTCGAGCAAAGTGACATGCGATGCTATTATGTTATTTATAATACAATATACTGATGCATTACACTTGAGTTGGCTAGAAAACCAAGAACCATTGCTGCTTCGATAATTAATGATGTTATAATTATTGTTTGCGCAATAGTGCCTGACGAGCAGCGACTGTTTCTTAGTATCTTGACATCTTCACAACTCACTATTCATGCTGGCGGGGCATTAACAATATTCCCGGAAATTAATGTCAAACGCTTTTGTCATGCCTGATGCTGCGACATTATACAATTGAACCTCTTGTTTTCGTACCTCTAATCATTGAACATCATTATTACCTCTTTAGAAATCCGTGATATCTGTTATAATAAGAACGAGTCTCGGGTTTTGAAATGAAAATGTCAACCCTTCAAGGTTATTCTGAAGTTAAATAGCTATTCAATTATTGGAGGCTGGTCCGTATTTCACTGCCGGTGTTCAAATTTCTTGTTTCAAATCATTTGGGAGCATGAATCAACACGGAAAATGAGATAGAAAAATTGTAAACGTTTTAGTTAAAATTAGATAAAAAAAATCTACGTGGACTTAATTCAAGTATCGACTTGTTTTTTTAGTATAGTAAAACTATAATAATATACATTATGAGATTGTGATATTAGTTTATATTAATAGTTTTTCTGTGTAAATAATGTACTTAATCATTTAAGTAGTAACTTTAACGTTCGAAAAAACAGGAGCAAAGTATTGTTCGTTTTACTACCGCGGTAAAGTAAATCGCTTTCCCAAGGGAGCAAAAATCGGTTTTACTCCCAGCAGACTTATCAGTGGGTTTCTCTTGTTTTTTGAAGGAGTAACATTACATTTTTCATCATAAAATGACATAAAATATATTACACCGATTGTCACCCATGCAGTTGTCGATCCCGCGTAACCCCGCTTGACATTTGAACGCAACGAAAAGCAAAGCATTATCTTTATGAACCCCTTTTTCGACCATGATACGCGTTGTCAATGTGTCTGCGCCACGTTGCAGTTATTTTTCTAGGTAGCAGGCGAGGCGTTACTTCTATTCGCGGCACTGCTGGCGGGACTTTCTTACAGGATCCTCACAGCGAGAGCCCACCGCAAAACGTTCGCCGGCACGAGAACCGTCATCGAGTCCCGAATAAAGCTCGAATGCGAGCGAGAACAACAAGAGCAGCTGCTGCTGAGCGTGATACCGGCGTACATAGCTGCCGAAGTAAGTTCACCGTCACAGCATTGTTGTGCTTTCGTGCGGGCGTCATAGTGGAAACGATTATACGCCAGCGTTATTTGCTTTTTACTCGAAAACGCGGCACCAATTTCCCCGAGCCTAATCATTTATCGATTGGCGCTCGAATTCTCGGATAAAACAGGATTCATTTCACAGATTCGCGAGCGGTGGTCATTTTATTGTCTTTGTTATACGCTTGCTCGTAAAAAGCAAATGAATAAATAAAATGAAAAATAGAGTGATAAGAAGAGTTTGATAGCAACTGAAACTAATGTAAAATTATTACATATAACAATGTATCAGGAATAGAACCGTACTAATAGAAGCAGCGGGCGGTAAGCAATGCTTTACGTCCCAGGATTCTATTTTATCGCCCAAGAGTAATAAAAATTAAAGACCGACGGTTTTTTTAGGACTTGACGGTCAATTGTACTCATAGAGTCAGTATTTATAAGTTATTACAGTCCAAGGGCGGTATCAATCCAATTACCGCTCTAGGTACATAAAGCGCAATTTTTACGTGTGAGAAAATCTCTATTATTGTAATAAAACTGAAACGAAAAAAAAAAAAAAAAAAAAAAAGATGTAAAACAATTGTAACAAGTTACGTCGCTCGCTATTTAATTGGCTGTCGAGTGTATCACTTTAACAATACGACGTCGAAGGAGCGATGATTGATTGCCGTTTGCGCGCGAATTCCAAATGTCTCAGAGAAAATGAAATGTTAAACTTGCGCCGTTCAACAGGTAAAAAGGAGCATCATGCTTAAAATGGCAGACGCATGCCAAGAAGCCAGCAAACACAAACAGACGCGCTTCCACGATATGTACGTCCAACGTCACAACAACGTCAGGTTGCTATAATTCATTTCGTATGTATACGTGCATGTTGCACGCACGCTTGTATAAATTACTAGCGGTAAAATTAAATTCTAAGACACTGCGGGATTGTGGCTTGGTGCAGTAAGCCGATTTCGCGTTTTATTACGTCGGACGTTGAAAAGGCCATTTGAAAATTTTGATGTATTCGACAATGTCATTAAGGTGATTGTTTGAACCCTCGCTGTAAAAACAAGCGTCTCGTTTTGAAACTTTTTGATGATCAAAACTGTAAAGCGTCTCATTTTTAACAAGTCGAGACACTTGGTGTCTCGAACATTAAAAATGTCTCGAAATGAGACACTTATACTTATTTACAAATACTACTTTGGTTAATGAGACAATAATTATCATTAATTTCGTACAAAAATAATGCCAGCGATTAAAGTTCAAAAATTTGCTGGATCCATTTTCATACGAAGCAATCACCTTAATTTTTGTATTCGACTTTTGTTGAATGTTTGAGAATGTAATTGTTAAATGCAATTTACGTGCCGTTTCTAAATGTAAATTTGTAACTTTTCAAAAATTGAATCCTAATCTAACGTTTAACTTTTGATGTTGCAGCATTTTGTATGCAGACATCGTGAATTTCACACCCCTCTCGGAGCAGCTCTCGGCCTCGGACCTGGTGAAAACGCTCAACGAATTATTCGGCCGATTTGATCAAATAGCGCAAGTAAGAGAGAGGGATGTACGAATTTGCTTTGCCATCATTGGAAATTGAACGTGTGAAATCGGAATTAAATTTGAAATCTTATTTACACGTTTTGCGAAAAATAAATTTCCATCTCGTCATCCGTAAATAATCAACGCTGACTATTCGTATGCTAAAAAACCTGGAAATATCTTTTCTAATCTTTTCGTCGACGTACTTCGAATCACTCGTTCCGTTTCAACTGTCTTCAGTTAGCTGACTTGAATTGAAAAGTATCAATTATCGCAATATCATCGCGAGCACTTTTCACGCTGTAAAAAGTAAAAGTGAAGAAAAAGTCGAGTAACGAAACTGAAAAGTCTATGGCTCGATACGGCGTTTGAAAACTTCCCTAAGTGTTTTCCATTACGGAAGCGATAAGTCGAAGTTGCTTAAGGTGCTTAAGAGTGTTCCAACATCTGCTACAAAAGTGAGTCGCGAGTTTTCCTTTTTGCCCTTTTTACGGCGCAGTCATTAGATTCGATACGTCGACGAAAGTATGACTTTTGTTAAATCGGGACGGGTTCTGACTCGAATGCGAATGTTTTGCATTATTTCGCGTGCAGTTTAAATGCGTTTCCGCGGAGAACATCTGCGCGGAGCTCGAAATTGTTTCGCGACGAATTTAAATCTGGACCGTCTCGAACAACCATACAGCGCCGGACCGCCCTTCGGACATTCATAATAATTAGGCAAATTTAGACGCGGACGTTTCGCGCGACGTAAAACCGACCGGTCCTTTTCGTCCAATTAAAATACATTTTTATATTTGTTACATCAAAAGTAACGAAGTTATTAATAAAAAATTATAGCGTTGTTATTGATAAACGTTATTATTCGATATTGAACGATATCGATGATCAAATATTGATAATAACTTAGGAACTACAAAGTTGCAGTCAGAATTGTTTATTTTTCTATTCTTTTTATCTGAAAATAAAGTCGATAATAATTCTGTTGATTTTTATCGTACAAAAAATATTTTTTATTAAGATGAATTGTAAACTAAATTTTGCAGACTTTTTCAAGAGTGCATAAACGAGTTACAAAAAATAACATAACATTTTTGATCAATTATAATGTACTTTATTTCACGCTTTTCTATAATTCTTTATAAAAAAAAGTATAAAATAAAATTGTGCTTTGCCCCTTTTTTTGTAAGTTTAAATTTGTTCACGAAAAGGAAGGTTGTGAACTTTGTTAACACAAATTTCGTTCTTTCACCGAATGTAATAACGAAAAAGAAATGAGATACCAAAACTCGTTAGTTTGTCGACGGACTATCGAATCTTTGACTTTTGTTGTTAAAAATAATTCGCACAGAGCAACAAACATAATCCCTTATACGTTTGGCAGATCGATAATGAAACTCTTTGAAATCGCGGCTTTTCCATTGAATGCAAAATTAAAAACGTTTGCTGCGCGTTTAATTGTGCAGTTTAACAAGTTTGTGATTATTGAACAAAATGTATGCAAAATATCGAGAATATTAATTCAGTTCTGAACCCCGTTTTCCCTCCATTTCAAAAACCACAACTTTCTTCAACTTTTTTTTTTATACTTTCGAGTAATATATAATTTCTTACTTTTTTTGCATTTAATTTTAAATAATGGATTTCCATAAGTTCTTAGTAGATGGTCGTTTCAAGTAAATTGTTTCTGACAGAAAAAGACTCATATTTGAAAATTGTTGCACGTTCCAGAAAACTTCCAATTGTAGAAGCCATTCAGTTGTAATTGTAAATGATGATTTTGGTGGAAACTTAATCCTAGCGTCGATATTAAAGATCTGGAAATTCACTACTGCACTTATGGTTCATTTAATTTACATTTTGATGATATCGTACCGTGATCTCCAAAATGCTTGGGATTTATCGATGGGAATAGTTACCAATTACCATGCGTATAAATTATTATATACTACCTTTATCCGACACTTGTTGAGCACACTTTAGTTGTGTGGTCGTTACTCAAAGCCGCTGGTATTGCAATGATTGAAACGATTTAGCGGAAATTCCTTCAATTATTTATGTTTTAAAACATAGCCAAACGTTTATATGACCTCGATTCTGATACATCTTCATTTATTAACGAGTTTGAAATTCTCGTAGACAGACTTTCTGTTATCGATTCGTTATTTGTGCTTTTCATTTTGAGTAATTACATTCGTTTGCATGAATTTCTCGATAGAATTAGATAATTAAAGAATTTTATTAAGGTTCATGAAAATACATATCTTTACAATTGCTTAATTTATATTTATATGTTTAATTTTCTCTTTACATTCTAATTTAGTTTTGTAAATCGTATTTTAATTAAAGTTTATTCATTTATAAAAACAGCATATGGCAAATGCACTCCAAGTTGTTCTAACCGTGGTCTTATGAATAATTTTAATAATTACTGTATTTCTTATCAAAAGTACTGTACGGCAGAATCATTTAATAATTTGATACTCAAATACTTCATTTTTAAAATTCACTACAATTTATATAAAATGTTGGCAACTCATATATAAACTTTTCATACAAGTTGTAGTAAGTTTTAAAAAAAAAAGTATTAGATAACCAGATAATCCCGTCATAAATTTTCAATATAAAATAAAAATATAGTTAATTAAGAATAATTAAACGCGCATGTTGAAATCACCGGAATTAATTACTGAATTTGATTGGTATGTGTGATATTCGACCGATTCAGTAATTAATACATCTTATAATTAAGGTATTTTCAATTAGACGATTCTTCGTTATCGATCAACAATCAATATTAAAAGTTATGTTTGCATTATCTAGGACAACCAGTGCATGAGGATAAAAATTCTCGGCGATTGTTACTACTGCGTTTCCGGGCTGCCGGTATCAAGGCCGAATCACGCGTTCAACTGCGTCAACATGGGCTTGCAGATGATAGAGGCTATCAGGTGGGAAAGGGTCTGCGCTATGAATAACCGGTCGTGGTATTTTAGACCATGCGTACACGCGGATTCCACTATTTTCGAAACACTTCGACCGAATCGTCGCGCGAAATCAAATTCAACGCGCTCTTTTTTCCCCTTGCAAACGAGAAACAAATATTCCGACGAAGAACAGCAATAATGGACACAAAGGCGAAAAAGTTGCCGGCGCTTTTTCAACGTCGAATTTCATTTTGGCTGCAGGCTAAAAAATATTTGCTCTTGATATAATCAATGTATTTTTGTTAAAATCGTAAAGATCTTATTAGAAATCAATCATGAATGTCTTTATAAAAATTTGTTTGATTGAAAGTTTCTTTTACTTTATTTTGTAATGTATAAAATATATATTGGACATGTATAGTTCGAACGTACATCGACGTAAATGTAGCTCGAAGAACAAAAAATGATCTGAATAATGAAAATAACAGGTTAAATTGAGAGTAACAATGGGTTAAAATCCCAAAGATTTTAATTAATTTAATCACAACGACTTAATAGTATCGTTTATGAATATTTATTTGAATAGGGAAAAGTCAAAGTCCTTTTTACTTTCGCTTTCAACATTTTTTTTTCTTTTGTTTTCTCTTTCTTCTTTTCTGTTTTTTTCTTTATTTTTTTATTTTTTTTTTTTTTTCATTCTTATTAACAACACCTAAAGTAATAATCACTTTTGTCGGTTCACAATTTTACACATTTTCCCTGTAAATTTTTCTGCCTAGTTTGATACGTTGATACGTTTTATCGTTTGACATTATACCGTTTGGTGTTCGATTTCAAAAGCAGGATTTCGTCAGTGTGATCATTGATTTTGAACACGGCTTGTCTAGTTTACGGTAAACAGATTGTACAACTGAAACAAATAATTGAATGAGCGAAGAAGTACTAGCATCCATTTCATTGGGAGTGATCCGAAAATAAATTCCAAGAATATCACGCTTAGATACTGCGATACTTTAATTATTTATTTATTTCTTGATTCTTAAATCCAACGAGTTGTACTCAATGAAAGGATCATATTGGTACATGTAGAAATATTACAATAATGTTTAAAAGTACACTAGGTGGGATAAAAAATGTATCAATAAACTTTGGTAAAAACGAAGACATATCGTTTGCAAAAATATCAGGATTAAACGGTTAAAGGGTTACGCATGTTTAAATAAAAAAGCGGGTCAATAATTATTGTTCGAAACAGGATTATAAATAGGTCGGTATTGTCTTGAGTTATAACTGGGAACCATGAGCTCAACTTGGGAGAAGGAAAGGAGAATCGATAATATTGCTCATAATTTCAAAAGGTACATAATTAGTCTCGATCTCCTTCTCTCAAGTAAATCAAATCTAAATTTGAATTACAAAATCTCATTACACACCTCTAGGTGCATCTACACATACTGTACAATTCCAAAATTATTATTCTCTTCAAAAAAATTAAACATGATTGATTCGAAGCCAATCATCCTGCGCAAAATGATATTTTCTTACTCGTGAGCAAAACAGTTACTTTGCACACTCATAACTTCGTTATTCGTATGTAAATCAAACACACTAGTGTACAAATTAAAAGTGCGACAAAAATGCATTTATCCATCAAAGGGCCGAAATTTAAGTCGCAAAATAACACCTTGGATGGAAACGTGAACTTTTTTGTTCGAGAGCCAGAAAGCGATACTTTTCATCCGCTTAATATGTTACATATATATAAAAATATATTGTTTTTTAAATTATAATAATAAATTACAAGATTAGTTTTAAAAGATATATTTCAGAGTGTACAAAAGCTTAGAACAGGCCAACGATTGTATCGGTGATTGCAGATTCGTTCGTGAAGCAACGGGATTTAATGTCGACATGAGGATAGGGATCCACACCGGAAACGTACTCTGCGGCGTGCTGGGTCTGCGGAAATGGCAATTCGACGTCTGGAGCGACGACGTTACTTTAGCTAATCACATGGAAAGTGGCGGTCTACCTGGGTGAGTCCACGTATTATTAATTATCAGACTAATGAAAGCACTTGTATGATGAAACCGATGCATATTACACCGTCGCGTGATGTTACTTTGTTAATGTAACTAGTAATAAACAATTCACAAAATAAGACTTACATTTATGAAGTTTATAAGCTGTAAATGACTTTTTCCAATTTTTATTTAATATTAATTACATGTTCCATGGAATTTTGAAGATGTATCCATGAAGTATATCAACTTTTTCGCACTAATGCACAAAGTGGTTACTTTGTGCACTCGTGTACAAATGAATCATTTACACACTATACTGAAAAAACCGTGTTGTAAAATTTTGTATTTTGTTAACCCAATGTTTTTTCCCACATTTTAGACGAGTTCATATAACAAAAGCAACGCTGCTTCAACTTGGAGACCGCTTTAAAGTCGAACCCGGAAACGGTGGCTCTCGGGAATCTTACCTCGCCGAACACAACATCGAAACGTATCTGATAGTACCATTAAAGGTATTAAGTTCCATCGAATGTTTACTTCTCTTTATCGCTTCTAACTTTACACTTTGCTGTTCCTTTTTTCTCTTGTCTTTTGTTACTATTTATTGATGAAATTGTGTTTGATTCGTAGGAAACAGAAGAGAACAATGACGCGGAAAATGAAAAAAATCACGTGCGAGGTCCCGGTCCGATACCGTCTAGGTTTATCTCTATTTTGCATACCAAAAAAAGTACCTCAGTTAATGGTCTTCTAAAAGTGTCGAAAAATATTACGCGTAAACAAGAAACGAAAAAGTATTATTCAGAAAAATGTCAATTCATTTGTCAGAGATCAAAATTCAATTTTATATTTGTTTAATGTATTTCCAGTAATTCAACTTGTGCCGCTATTTTTTAGGTCCCGACCGAGTAGTAAAATGACTAAGTACGTGGAATGTTGGGGAGCAGACAAACCTTTTGCAAATATCGCTGAAGCGACCTTGGCAAAAAATATTGGTTTAACAGTGAGTTCATTGCGCATTTAAACGGAATGAAATAAAAGCAAATATAACCATATTAATGATTAAAAAATAAAACGATAAATGAAATGTGCAGTTTAATCGCGGGTGTTCGATTTATAAACGTCATAAAAATAAATGAACGAAGCGGACTTTTAAACGAAATACTGTTTCAGAGCATCGCTATGATCGAGTCCAACTTGTTGGAAAACAGTTCAAGTTGTTGTAACTTTAAGTAAGTCTCTAATACACGCTTTAAAATATAATCATTTTTATCATACTTTTCCAACAGCTTCATAAACTTTGCTAGAATGTTGTGTCATTCATATTGATATTTTATATAACGATGAACATTGATTGATAAATAGAAATTTTTTTTTTTAAATAATAGGTTTTAATATACATTTTAATACACAATTTTGTAATATAAAAACCAAATTGAAAGCTTATTTCATATACATTTGCAAAAAATAATTTTAAAAAATAATTATGTGAACTATCTGTTACAATATGAATCAGATATATTTCATATCGAACAAAATGGTTGTCTCAATGTAAAGTGATTCTTTTTTTTAATATTCACAATAACGCGTACTTTTTGTTTACATTGGTAATGTAAAACTGATATTCACCGTAGCAACGGCATTATTTTCTCCATTACACGATTTTCTCTCCAAGTACACTTCTTTTTTTCCTTTCACTTCATATTCGTAAACTGCACAGTTTTGCTACAATAACTTCTTTACGAAGCAAGTGTGACACGATAATTAAATTAATAAAACGCAAATTGGGTTGAACTTTTCGTCGGATCAATTTATTGTTTGCCAAACTGAATTGAATGATTCTAATTATTAAAATTTCATTCACTTATAATTATGAACCTTAGACAAGTCAGGTTCAATTGTGTTTGAATGACAGTATAACAAAAACACAGAAAATACAATTTATTCAAAAAGAAAGAAAAGAATGAGAAATGAAGAAAGTGGGAGAGGAAAATATAATATCTAGCAGCGAAGATTAATCCACGTTTGACTAAAGGAATGTTATTCAAAAAACAGTCAATGGTGCAGAGGACGGGAAGGCATGTCACCACTGACGTTCTGGTTCAAAGATAAAAATCACGAGCGCCAATACAGGGAACAAAAGGACGAACAGTATCCCTGGTACGTCCTGATTTCGAGCTTCCTTTATGCAACGATGTTCTCTATGCAGATCGTTTATTTCCCAAGGTATTAAGCGCTTCGCTACGTATACTGTGTACATTGCCCTGCATGCACCCATAATCGTCCCTTTATAATGCATCGACTGAGGTTTCCCATTCAGTTCTCCTTTCTTCATCCCACCCCAAGGACCATCGTAAAAAATTCCATCACAGACAATTAAAATTCAAAGTTCGTTTTGGAAAAGTACTAAGAGGTAGGACTTTGAGAGATTTTCGTTTAGAGTAGAATTAGAGTTAAATTAAATTTTCAACAAAAAAAAAAAAAAAAAAAAAAAAAAGAAAAAAATAATAACGTGAAACGGAGAAAAAAAATAACCAACACAACCACTTCACGCTGAACAGGAAGTATTGTGACGTGACGGGCCGTGGGTGTCATACACATACAAGAAAACAAAACAAAAAGAGTATAAGAAACGCGATCATGCAGCCACCGCTCAAACAAAACTGAAATCACAGTCCAGCGCGAACGTGTGTCTCACTGTGCAGCGCTTGAGACTTGTTCATAGA
>JABFOV010003472.1:0-16318 GCA_022817685.1 Aradophagus sp. ZL-2020
CTAGACTGGTCCTTCAATTGCTCATTGACGTATAATAATACCTTCTACACAATATTGCATACAATACAAAAAAGCTGTCAATATATACTATTTTTTCGACTTGTCCCAGCTTTACGTGTCAGTCTAGGAAATTACACTAGGATTTTTCTCTCCGTGTACTAAAACTCAGAAATTATTTTTTTTTTACTATAATTTGCTTCCTCCGTTTCTCTACCTCTTTTTTATTCCCTTTTGACCTCGATGCACCATTCAATCAAGTCGCGTGTCAACTCTTTGACAATCGACGATCCTGCACACCGAATAGCATTTTTCCTTTCTTTCCGCGTCGCTGCGCTCATCGCGGAATTCGGCTCATCGTTCAATTCTGAAATCTCCTTCGAGAGGAGAACAACACCTGCGTATTTCTTGTAGCTATTGATAGTTCGAAATAAGAGGGTTACGGGTAGGGAAAGGACACCTGGATTTTCGTCGCTTCGGTGGAAGTCTTTTCCTCCTCTTGTCGGTCGAACAGAAATTGTAACACGTGGATCAACCAGAAAAATCAAGCGTTTTATTTTTCTTCTCTACGATTCCATTTTCCTTTTCTTCGAACGTCGAATGACTGAAGAAGCTACTTGAAGCATGTTTTAATTCCATTGGGAACTCCGCCAAGCCGATTTTGACAATGACCGCGGTGGAAAAAGTATCTAACATTTTTCCGAGAATCCCAGTAGATGTTGACACGGCAATGACGCGGTATGGTCTTGATTTAGACCCACGCATCAACATTTTACGATATCTTTGAACATCTACCGACCAAAAATGTGTGAAAGTATTTCAAATTCGGTGTACAATCTTTGTTACACCAATAAAAGAAAGGCTGACAGAAAAAAATCTGTAGATCCCTACATTACCGACACAGCAAGATTTTTTAACCAAAAATTATAATTATCAAAGTTATAATTGACGATAATTAAAACAGTGCGATTCTTTATTAAATTTCGTTCAATTAAATCCAAGAAGCATCATTTTTTACACCAGTATTGTACGAGAAAAACTTTCGCATCATTTTTGACACGATCAGACTAACCTCATAATTAAAAAAAAATAATTAAAATATCGTCCTGTCCTGTTCCTTTTACATTTTGAGAAATCATTTGCATAGAATTTGCAATATTGTAACTTTGGCGCCAATTTTAAAATTAAAAATTTGTCTTCCAGTTTTTTCTCCTTTAAACGGTCCAATTTTCACGAAACGTGTTTTATAATATGAGATTTTTTTCACATTCGAGGTAATTACAGTCATTTTTTCCTGTCCTGTACAATTCAAAATGGTTATACTCGTTTTTAGATATTTACTCCAAATTCCTGTCGTGAAAATTTCAGAAATATCAAAAGTTACACACTCGACCTAAAAATGTTCCTTCCGCGTAAAAATTTTCCAATTCGCATAAAATCCAGACTGAATAAAGGTTACACGGCATTCGCAACGGTCTGATACAGTTAGTTAGCAGTTCGACGAACTTTGCACAACGGCCAGTTTTGAACAATAACAAGTTTTCCTGTCCAAAACTGAAAGCCCGCGAAGTTTCGCAACTTCGGAGTCGCTTCGAGGAGCACTTTTGTGTCCATATTAAAAATTGACGTTTTAACGAGGCAAAGTGTATTGCAACTCGTTTTATTTGTAAGTTAAGTTCCACTGCTTCTGATTCCACATATATAAAATAATCTTAAATTCCGCTGCATCTGATCTCACAATTTTCCATATCGAGAATTTAACGATCAACGAAAATCTGACACGCTGAAAATGTTTAGCTAAGAAAAAAAAATTTCGTTTTCAAAAATTTCTTTCTAATTCTGCTTGCACAGAAATATATATATTAATTTATATACTGTTTTTATTTATTTATTTATTTCAAACAACAGAAAAAAAATTCCCTTAAACTAACTTTGTTAATGTTGACATTCTATTTGGTCGATTAAAAAAAAACTTATGTTGAATTCACAAACAAACGTTTCGTTCGTTCGACATAATGTTTTTATCGCTGAAATATCAACGAAATTATTTAGTCGGTACAACTAAACTTCGGTTACATTGGCAAAACAATTCTCTGCGCGCGAAGGACCAGAATCGAACGTTTAGCAATTCGAGTCAGTTTTTACCTTAAAACGAATTACTCGGCGAGATTCCACAATGACCGTGTACTTCATTGAGAAAAACCGGGAAGAAGAAAGGGAGGCGGAGGAAAATTGGTACGTCATCTCGTATATAATGGCCACGACATTTTAATATGCCTCGGGTTGGAAATTTTTCAAAATTGCAAAATTTGCCGTGTAACATCCGAAACCGATTACAGAATTTATCATCGGTCTTGAAAACGGGCCGCCGTTGTGCAGCGTCATTTAATCTATTCAACATGAATGTAACATTTCGGCATTCCAGGCTCAAAGATATTGTTACATTTCAAAGAATTTTATTGTAAAAGAAAAACTTTGAATTTTTATTGAATTGAAACAAATAATAACGAATTAAAACAGTTTATTGAAAAATAAGAAAACGAATACGAGAATCAAATAATTATCCGAACAGATAAATGCCCGTTGAAATTAAATTAAATTAAATTTACTTGTTATTAAACATTATTCTTCAAAGGTTTTATTTTTCATGTCTTAATTTAATCTGAATAAAAAATGTAATTTAAAATTTTAGCCAAGTAAAACCGAATATCATGTGACAAAATGAAGTTAATATCAAATTCGAGTCTCGAATTCGAGTGATAATGCAGTTAACTGGTTTTTCCTGGACGCCGCAGACATAGACGCATATATAAACCATCAATTCATTTATCTTAATACACACGCCACGTATACCCTGGTATATATCTGGCACATATTCTGCATATATCTATCATATATGCATGCATATTTATATATATAACATATATATTTTATTTAAGTACACAAAAAACCACACATCCCGCCACCACCCGTAATCGAATTCCCGAACAGGCAAAATACTGTACCAACCCTCGGTTGTTCGACGCTTGAAATTTGTTGTCCCAAAGATTACGCCGAAGAAGCGATCATCAATAAAATTCATCCGGGATTAACGGCGATCCCCGTGACCGATGGAAGTTGTTTATTTTCGCGCCGTCGAGTATCCAGGGTGGTTTCGGGTGGTGCCCTCGGGCGGCAATCGACGTGGATACATTTTCGAAAGACACGAAATCGGCGCGGCGGGGAGGGGAGGGGGCGTGGTAGGAGAGGGTGGTTATTCAAAAGGGACAAGGAACCAGGTGTCACTTGACGGCGCACAAAGCGGTGATGGATGTCTGGCCGGCTACCCTCGTAACGCGCCACCACCTCAGGTGTCATACAAAGTCCACGCCTCGTTATCTACTTCTTTACAAGGAAAAAAAAGAAGGACGCATAATTTTTTATGCCACTCTTTTTTCATCCCCGAGGAACCGTGGATTACGATGATAATTTCTTTTTAAATAATTCGACGTTTTACGAGGAGGAGTTTTGACTTTATATTTACGACGTACCTCAATCGATGCAAAAACGAATTTTTTTTTATATCAAAAAAAGGATGAAATGGAATTATTTTTGAAAATGTATACTATGTATAAAATTATATCTATAATTGATTATTTATAATAAATCAATAATGTTGTTAATAAACTGTCAAATTATTGATAATGTATTAATAATACATTAACAATATAATTCAACCTGTGTATACTTTTGTATGCGCTGGGATTATTTTACCAACTTTGCAAAATGTTTTGTTAAATCAGCAAAAATTCTCTCGATTCGACCAAATTCATATCAATTCGGCGAAAAGTTTCAAGCAATATTTCAAGTTGTATTAAAAACGAATTTTCTCGATTTGAAAACCACGCTCTCGCATAATGATAAATTATACAGCAAATTTGTATCCCGCTTTTCATTCGCCGCAATGTTCATTATTTTCGACCGGATACCACCGGGGGGTAGCGTGAAGTGTGAAAAATTCGAAAACTCCCGCGCCGCTCGACGAATTTCATTCTGAATGCGGTCAGAATGAAAACTGTAATTGCAGCCAGGTCCCGTAGATTTATACTTCCGGCCCTTTACCTTATTCAATACATTTCGAGTGATTCTTCAACGTCTCTCGGAATCCAGGTAAAGCGCCCTCCCCCCTCCCTCGTCCAAAACGGCACGGTATTCGTTACGAACGCTAACACGTCCCGATCGTGTTTGTGACATTTGTCGACATTGTGGGCTTGAGTATTTTTCAACGATTTGAATCTAAGCCGATTGAGCCGCGTTTCGACATACGATTTTCCCGGTGGAAATGCAGAGGACTTTTTGTTTGAAGAAAGTGAGGTGGATCACCAATTATGTGGCACTTTTGGTCGACTAATTCAATTTCATTTGTCAAACTCGAGTGCCTTTCGATCGTTCAAATTTTCTTTTGTCAAATGTCCAATTTTTCGTCGAAAGACATCAACAAACTACTTGTTAATCAAATGTATGCTTTCATTTAATTTTTTACGTGAACAAAGTTGTAACCCATTTTGCAATTATGATTCACGGCGCGAACAAATTCAAATCGATGAATTAGTAATTTTTAATTTATCTTGTATTTATAATGTAATATGTCTGTGGCTGCGAGGAAAAACCAGTTAACTCCACTTTCTGCAAAACATGAGTTTATACTATACTAAATTAAAAAATATACTAAATCAAAAGGTCTAATTTGATTTGGGAAGAAATCACAAGCAATAACTGCTATCATCGAAACAATCAACTTATTTTTTTGTAAAACAAAAATTGATACATACTATAACCACCTTAAATTATCATTAACTGTTGAATTTTTTGATTTCGAGGTTATGATCATCAGCAATATTTCCCTTTGAGACCAAGCATCCACTGCAGCGAGTAACATCCTTTTTCCCCGCGAAATTCAAGCGAAACCAAAATGGCATTACCTGAATTCACCCCGTCTTACTATTAACTTTCGATGACCCTTTCCCCTTCCCGAGTAGCATGGAAATCGCAAATGGGCGGATTGGACTCGCGGCGGATTCGACAGCCGAATCCGCCCCGGTGGCTTTTGTTGGTCAAGACTGGCGTCTTGGGAGCCAGGCGAGGGATCGGTGTAAATTATAGGCGCATTTCGATCAAGACGGTCGCGTGGCATCCTATGTTCGGCCCGACAAAGGCCCGTGACAAAGCCGGGATTCGCCAGGTGCGTGCCACGCGCAACGACTCGCCAAAGTGCCGTAAGATCGCCGCGCCATCTACAAACGAATGACCAGGTGATCGGCTCGCCCGGGCCCGTACCCCGGGGCCTTTTGTGCTCCGTGATTTCACGTGGTCGAGATTTAACGCGGCTCGTGACAAAAACCGTGGCGTTGTAAATATGCCGGATTCGGTCAAGGCTTCCAGCCCAGAGGGGGATGATTCGACGAAAATCTAAGCTGCTTGTGACTTTCGAGTCGTTAAGATGCTTTATTGTCCAATAGTTGAAGATAAATGCTGCATCAAGATAAATGGCGCGATTTTTGTTTTCGAGGGAACGTCTTGGAGAAGAGACTTCCATTTTCGAGGATCGTACTTTTTTCATTTGAATTTTTTTTACATGTTCAGAAAAAAACGTGTATTTTTATATCAATAGTCAGTGGTTATTTGTTACCATTGGCAATCGGTATGATTTTTTTTTTTAATTTATACCTTATATTTATCATGACCTTACCATATGAATATATGTACAACATCTGTAGAACCATTTTAAAAGTTTACGATTTTATTATTAAAATGCAATGTTTTAGTATCAGCTGTAAACTTATGTTACTCCATTTTCATTATATTCGCAGAGTTGTTACTTAGACCTGGAAAAAGGAGATGGATTTATATACTGTATACATCTATCTCTATTTTACAGGTCTAAGTAACACTCTGTATTTAATTTAGCATGAATATATAATTCGTGAAAAATGTGTATTTGTATTTTATTGGTATTTACGATTGATATATTGTAATCCATAGAATGCAAATAATCATTTAAAATTCGACACTGTAATTTACTATATGATTTGAGATTAACGCAACCGATTTAGTGCGCCATCTACAACTCAGGTGGCTCATCTTCAAGCGCCATCTACAACGCAAGTGAACCGAACCTGTCAAAGTATGTATAGTGATAGATTACAAGTTACAATATGAACAACATTATAAATAGTTCCACAGTTATGATACGCATAAAATAGATATGTTATAATTAGCTAAATATAAAAAGTTTCATACGTGCAATTTTCCATATGACGGTACCGTTTAACTGGTTCCAAAGTAAAAAAATAGTTCGTGCCGTGATACCATTTTTTAATAAAAGTGTTACCATATCAAGAAGCAATCGACGATCTTAATTCCCGACATCCCGGAAGACATCAAAACTCAGGGAAAACTGTCGTTATGTGAACTGGGCCAAAGAAACGTTGCCGGAAGTTTTCATCGTTGACATATAAAGTACGCAGTTTGCGTACAACATCGAAGAGGGGCGCGGGGGAGGAAGGAGAGCGAGAGGGTATCAAAGGGGAACGAGGTCGAAGGTGAAACATGGCAGGGCAAATCGTAACGGAAACAAAGAAATGCAAAAGACAACGCGTCTCGAGCGGGGAGGGGGGGGGGGTGAATCGGGCAACAGGCAAAGCAAGGGGTGAATGAAAGTGACCTTGATAAAACATTGAGGGCATGAACGAAGCCGTTGAGCTGTGAGAACAAAGAGATTCTGTCGTCCATTGTCAGGCCAACCTCCCTCAGTCCATCTTTCTCCCTCAATCCCTCTCACCTCTTCCTCGATGTTCGCAAATTCCTCCGAAAAATGAAATAGGCAATGGATTTTCCGTCGATTGTAACTACATGTAAATATGGTGGAACATGTTCCAAAACTTTTGACGACTTTGAGAGTAATATAAGAGAATCTTCTGTATAATGTGAAGTACGATATTTTCATTTTTTTTTTTAATAAAAAAATTATGGGAGAGTTTTAAAAGAGTTCCATAAAATGTTAATAGCATTCAAGTTCCTTTTATTCCTTTTCGAAACGTTGTTTTTTTTTTTTTTTTTTTTTTTTTTTTTTTTTTTTTTTTTTTTATTTAATTTTTTTTTTTTTTTTTTTTTTTTTTTTTTTTTTTTTTTTAATTGATCGTTTAGAAAAGTCAGAGAAATTTAAGTGTCATATTTCTTTGTAGTGTTTATTTTATGGTTTAAATAGTATTTCAAACCAATGGAAAATTACATGATATGATGTAATTTTGTGTTTTATTTATATTAGATTACAAACATCTCATTTTTAAGCACTATAAATGTCTTCTGTCTCAAAACAAAACACTTGTATTTGTAATGTATCAATTTAAATTAAATATATATTGACTTTTTAGTGTGCATTATTTCGTCAAGAACAAATCTTTTATTTCATATTGGTTGTTATTATTCGAGGTTTAATCAAGTTGCTTTTTTGCAGTTACGTTAAATTTCCCGTTTTCTTTAGTTAATTATAGCATGAAATGTCGATGCACTTACAAGTTAATTAACTATTAAGTTTCTCGACTGTTACTATGGATTAACGCATTTGTCGAAACACCCTACATTACTGTAGAAACCTCTGCAACTAGGGTCATGTAGTACATAAAACAATTAGCACGGTTATGTCGAATTGTTGATTAAACGGACACTGCGATTGATCGTTAGAAATGAAGGACTAATTATGATTGACCTTCACTTAATGATTTACGAATCATAATAGCTTCAACACGCTAATTTAAAATCGATTGAATTTCGAAAATGAAAAGGGGTTCAATTGCGTCATATTTTTAGTTGGCAACTTGAGTTACCTTTTTTTAGGTAACTGCTAACTTTTTTAGGAAATTGTTCATAAACATAAAAATGTCACATGTTGTCGAGTAAAAAATTGTTGTAAATAAGTAAAGTATGAAAAGTATTCGTTTTCTTGAGAAAAATACATGCTTCGAAGAGTTGAACAGGAAATTGAAAATATAAGGGAAAAAATTATTATAAAGTCTCATATTTATATTCTTCATTCCTCTAGTTATCCATTACGTTACGTAATAACATACATTATATCAACAAGCGAATTCAAATTGCAGGCGGCGCATGAATCATTATATTAACTCAAATCCAACCAAGATCACAGAATGTCCAATATTCAATACTGGACAGGTCACCAGGAAAATAATTCATTTCAATGACAATTGCTATCAAAATGTTTAAACTTCATGAATCACATTAAATGATTCCTCTAATTTACCATGGCAACTTGACTTTGGTTGAGTTTACAAAAAAAAAAAAAAAAAAAACATCGAATTAGTTTATTTTTAATCACTTTCATGTACTTTAAACTTCAAATCGTTTTTTTGTATACAGATACACTAAATTGTTTCACATGTACTACAAAAATAAACACACTGATACGACGAACAAAATCAACTAAACTAGATTCTAACTTTTCACAATACAGTTCATTAATTTGCAACATTTTCAATTTCAATTCAATTTCAATCTTTGTTGTCTGGTTGATAAAAAATGTACAACAACTTCGGCATGTACACAGTGCATAAAAAAGTACATCGACGAAGTTTGCAATGTTTATTTATAACGTATCCAAAGTGGAAAAAATTGAGTCTATCAGAAATTAAAATTAAAATGCGAAATTATTTGAACAAGATTAAAAATGAAATGATTTATTATTCACTTTTTTTTCGTGTCATCAGCAATTGGACTATTTCAATTTAAAATCGATTGAAATTTGTCGTTGCAAAAACAAATATTTAAACTTCTACTACACACCACAAGTATTCGAGAATTAATATAATTACAAAAGTTAATAATTTAATCATAAAACTTAATTAAATACTAATTAAATTTAATGATAATTCAATGATTATAAACGTTGACAATAAACTAAATAATTCTTTTAATTTTGCTTATCCCTATATTTTTTCTAAATCAATAATCCACTCTGGATCAAAATTTCCCGACTTAACTTGCTCCGCATTATAAGAACAAAAATATATATATTATCCAAAACTAAGCAGTTCTAATACGCGATGGTAACAAGTACACGGCAGTCCATAATCGTGTAACGGAGCTTGATTTGCAAAACAATATAAACATTTCCAAGGCTTTCATGCCGTGCGCTCAGCCGACCGAATAACTGGACTTATCCCCGATATGATAATCATTTTGTGCTTTAGCCAACGAAATGAAGATATCCCACTTTGAGTCGTACTTTAAAATGGGCTAAAGCCCGTCAAGAGTCGTTGTTTCCGGGCATGTGCATAAAGTGCATATGCGCCTCGAGACGGTTGCGTGCAATATTATCGCAGTTTCAGGCAAGTGCGCGCACGTACACACGCTCGCCGCTGCGAAACTTGTCGGGCTCGGGGGGTTGTTTTTATTTTTCGCCCCGCGGTAACGACGCTCCGGCCGAGTGCTGATAAAATCGATTCGCCCGTGCAACGGTGCCTTCGCCTTTTCCGCCGAGAAAATCCTCCGGAGATTCTACGCCGGGCTAGTCGCACGTTCGCGTCTTCATACAACAGCCGAGCAGAAAAACAAGCGGCCTTGATTTATGGTCCTTTTGAAATTTTAGTTTACGTACAAACGTCACGACCGCGTTGTCGCTTTCAGGGACTTATCGGCTATTTATCTTCGAATTGATCATAAGACGTTGTCGAGGATCAGCACTTACAAGTGTACGTACTCAGTTGGAAATGTCTTGAGGGAGATAAAAGAATGAAATTAACAACTGTGATTGTCATTTTATTTACAAAGAACTTTAATAAGTGTACTTTAACTTCATAAACAGTTGTTTTAATATGAAATATTTTAGATTAAATTTAAATTCAAGTGAAATGGAAAACACTATATTCTAGTTTAAACCCTGGTAGAAATGAAACGAGGCGTTTTCGAGGCACTCACTAGGACTCGTAAGTGCTTTGCGAGGCCTTGCGAATGCCTCGTAGTTGCCTCGTTTCATTTCTACTAGGGAATTAACAGCAATTCTTTTTAGTTGTTATTACGATTATTTTCTCTATGAATCTTTGTGTGTTTTATTCTAAAAGATTGTAAGTTTTTTTACACAAATTAACAATTTTTACCACAGAAGTTTGTATTGTGGTAGTATTACGTTAAACGTTATTTAAACAAAATATACAAATCACTATTTTAACCATTTACTTCCCTCAACATGTTATAATTTGCAAAAATAGATTCCTCTTCGTTGAAAACCTACATTTTAAAAGCGCGTCACAGGTGAAATTTCGCTGCGATAATCTAACGCAACGTGTATGGACCTTCCGTCTCACTCGCTGCAATTTTTTTGCACGTTCCACGGATGAAATTTATTAGATTTTAAATGCTTCGTTTAATGTGGAATGCTCATCATTACGGGGCGGTAGTTGATTGAAATTATTAACGGGCATTGTTCGTTGGAAACCCAGATTATGAATCCGCGCCATTTCATTATTTGTCAACGAAATAACGACTCGTTATCATTGTTTCGTCGTGAATAATAAAATCGCACAATTGATAATGGTCATCTCAACAAAAATAGTAGGTGAACCGAAATAATGCATGAAATATTAATCATATATGGGTCGGATGTAAAACAAACGTGATCCATATGCAGGTCGTATAAATCAATTTGCCGACTAAATGTATGAGCAAAGACTGATTCATGTTTATGAATAAGAAGAAATATAATAAGAAAAAAAAAGAAGAGAAAAAAAACGTTTAGCGAAGTTCATGAAATTTTATGATGATAAAAAATACATTAAATTGCTGGTTAATGAATGTTTTATGAGCCCATAAAAGTAACGAAAATGTTGCAGGAAAAGACAAAAAGGGTGAAGTTATTACGAAACACGAAGAATTCGTGAATTTTAAATTATATATACAATTGATCGTAATACTTAAACTAATTGAATTGAAGCGCTCTGAACTTTCAAGCAGCCAATTTTAATATTCTACATTATTAAAAATAATGCAATGGAGTTTTTTAGATTTGATATTTTAAATGAATCATTATTTTTATTTAATGATTGAATTATTATATATTATTGTATATCATAAATTAGCATTTGTAACAAGTAGATTATTAAAATGTCAGATTGAAAATTTAATCCAATAGACAAATTAAATTCAAACAAATAATTGAACGTAATAACAATTATTTGATTTCGTATTTTTAATACATTTTTCCAATCAAATATGATATGGGCCAAAAATAGAAATATTTTTTTATTAATTAGGTACAGTTTTAAATTTGATCCTTTTTATATTTCTATTGCCATGGATATTTCTGGCATAAAGCAATTCAAACTATTTCAATACAAATGTTATACTTGCAATTTCACAAATTAAAAAAAGGAAAATTGAAAATAGATTATTTTTCATAGTTTTCAATATTTTATTAATCCTCAATGCATTGTTTTTATAAATAAGTACAACTAATGATTTATTTTCAAGTCTTGTACGAATATTTTTCTTTATTCATTGTTTATCCTTTGAGAATAAGTATTTTGTTTATTTTCAATTAAAAATCCATCTTTGACAAAGCTTAAATACATACACGCTGCATGTATCGTTATTCATCGTTTAAATTTGAGTCGAATTCAATTAATATTTTTATCGGTAGGGATGTTGAAGTGACAAAAAGAGTGATCTTTTTTTAAATTTTCAATTATTTATAAGACAACATGTTTTACATGTAAATTTGCTTCTCTAATACCATTCATTTCCATGGCAATTTTCCCGCCATTTTCTTGGACACTTTTAATTTCCCTGAAGAAACTCATTTCGTATTACTTCCAAAACAAACAAACGTCGAACAACTTTTTAATTAAAACGAAAAGCCAATCAATAATTGGTCTTCGGAATGGGGGGAGACACTGTTTGCAGTTGCCCCACCACTAATTATACACCTGATAAGATCGGCGTTCATTCAATTAACCGAGCGATACATATCAAAGTGCAATTCATCACAAAAGTTATTCTGTTTGGCCATTGAGTTACCAAACCCTAAAACGCACGCGTTTTAAACCGTGTGCACTTGGATTACGACAATTGTGGCGATCCGTGCGGGACTCTTATTTCTTGCGTTCATAATGAATTAAAGCATATCAGTCGGTCGACATACGAATGGCAATTTTATCTCACCGCGGGGACGCTTGAATAATGATAAAACGCACTTATCACCCGTAATGGTTTGCTAAACAATTAATGCGGTTCAAGCAAAGGGGAATTTACGAGTAGGAAAATTTGCAAGTGAATTGGGGATGTCGAACGTTCTTGGATAATTGTCCGGATGGTTTGGTTGAGGTCGAAGGTCACGTGCAAAAGCGAATTTCAAATTCATCCCGACGACAAACGCTCACACGCGCGATAACTGACGTTAAATTGAGAGACAAGAGAGATCTGTCTTCAAACTGGATTCGATGAAAGAAGTGATAGTCGATCCTTAATACATTTCCACATTACGGTCAATGCGTCGATCAAATGGTCCAGTAACAATTTTCAGCCATCAATTTTTAAAAATAATCTACTTTAAGACACGTCTAAAAATACAAATGTCTATCATGAAATGGATAAAAAATGAAATTTTCTTCTGTACGTGCATGTAATTTTTACTACTTTAAAGAATAATAATCGATTCAATAACTTATGCCAAGATTGTCAAATTGAATGGTGATCTATTTCAAGTTAGCTTAAAATACACCGTTGAGTGACGATATTTCCTTCCGAAATCCTTGTCCGCTCTTCTTAATTTAATCGCACCGAGCAAAAAAATCGTACCGAATCTAATTAGAAACTAGCTGGAAATTCCTATCAGACTGTAATCATAAATGTTACGCTTTGCTACGTGTTTCTTGTTGACTCTTCTGACCAGTCATTGACGTACTTCTGATTAAATTTCGATCAGATACTTTAGTTCCTCTAACTTGTTTGAAAAATCGATTTTTTTTTTTTTTTTTCAATATTTACCCGAGACGTAATATTATTTTGTTTTCATCGGATATTCGTCAAGACACTTAAAGAAAAATAGTCAAGTCGTTTAGAAAATTTTTATATTTAGTTTAGTTGAAAATGAAAGTGATGAGTGTACATTTCCATATTACAAAATACTTCATGGAAAAAATGGTGAGCACTAGTAGAAATTAAAATTAACTTACAATATTTTTCTTTCTTTTTTTGTGAGATAATTTTTTTATTATTACGCGTGTATTTTAGTCAACTTCATATTATTTTTTCCGTGTAAAACTCCTTTTTATTTAATAATTACACATAACACAAGCACGGTAAGCACAAACTTAATAACAGTAAATAGCTAATAAGTATGTTAGCTTGAACAATAATTTATTAGCCGTATGGTTAATTCTTCACGAAGGTCACTAATCAAAGTTACTAATCAACACTCACTTTTCCATTTAATTAATTTTTTTTAACACTAATTTCATTTCATTATTTATTTTCCAATCTAATTAAATAATAGCATGATTAAAAAATAAAATATTGCAAACAAATTTATTAAATTAATGACTTCGAGTGTATTTAATGGACTTTAATTGCGAATGCTAATTATTTGATTGTGTATTTACTTATGCGACGGTGATCATTCTTTTGAACGAATTTTGCACTTTATTTAATAACCTCTTGCAGCAAATTATAAACTACGGGATAAATTTTGAGGTGTTCGAAATTGTCTCATTTTTACGTCACGTCATCCCACATCGTGACGTCTAATAACAAGTTTTATAAATCATTGGTTGTCACAAAAAAGACAGTGACAGATGAGACAATTTCATCCTGAAACTTCCAATTAAAGGACCGTTGAAATAATTTCTCTAACCAATGACTTTTCCCGCGACATAATTAAACAACCGTTTCGCAACGTAACAACAAAAAAAAAAAAGTATTTTTAGTGGAACGTTCATAAATTTAAAGTTTCAAAACAATCGCAAGTGTTTTAAAATGTTCGACTATTTCAAAACACCTATTTAGAGAATGTCGAGCGAAATTAAACCTTCGCTGAAAAATAAAAAACGAAACAGTAAAAGTTACAACCCTAATATTGTGCTTTATCATTTGAGCAGTAACGTTTTCCTTTCAATGTTTTCGCTGTATCATTTCGGCAATGCTTCATTGGATTCTGATATCGACCGACTATTGAATCGCCGCTAAATCAGCGAATTTCTCGACGGCAATTACACCCCCGATAATTCTTCATCGACATATTCACGAGGAAAATGGAAAATGCTCTTTTATTGTCTTTGAAACGCAACCGTGAGGGCGATCGCTCAAAGCAGAAACAGAAAGATAGAAATATTTACACCTGAATCGAAGCGAGGGCACCAATCCAAACATCGTATTTTCAATGAGACGTTATTGTCTGCGCGATAAATAAATACGTCGGCGTCTGTATCTTTTATTCATCGGTTTCGGCGTTTCTTCGCCATCGAGCCGGAGATCCTTTCGCGCGAGACCCAATTTTTTCGTCGCGAGCGCCATTTCTTTGTGCATTACGGCCGACGTGGTTTGCGTTCGCCGGCGTCTTTGTCTATCGCGATTATGGTTAGTTATGTGGTCGCTCCTCACGTTGCGAGTTAAGGACTTGTGTCAAGTCAACTCCCCCCCTCACCCCTCTTTGTTGCTGTAATTCTAACAATCTCATTAACGCTAAAATAATGTATCCTTTGATGATTTAAGTTCCTTTACATAGTTATCTCGCAAACTGACACTGATGCGAATCGCGTACGCCATTCGTGCGCATTAACAGACCCTTTCCATTTTCAAGGGGAAATGCCGTTTTCACGTTGTTTTCACATTCAACACGTTTCAAAATTCAATTAATGAATTGTAATAACGTTAATCGAATTTCACGGTGACGAATTTCAATTTTAATTGCAAACGTTGGACAATTGTTACGGTGTGGTGTTGTATTTAAAATTAATTCCTGTTGAATACAGTTTTAATAAAATTGTTCTTGAAAAGAATGATAATATAAGTAATGATGATGATCTTAGTTTAACAATGGAAACAGGTATATAATATTGAAGTATGTTACTGAAAATGTTGGGGAAATATATCGCAAGCATACATCGATGAAATCACTGGTCGTAATTAAATCAAGCGGAAAATCAATCTAATCATGACTATTTACTATTTGCCTAGGCATGATAAATAAACTTAATTTAACACGTTTAAATAACATGAGTCAACATCATGAGTAGAAGTAGGAATGCTACATAGACTTAACCTAATTGAGCTTTAGACTTGTGACACTTCGGGATTAAAAGTTTTTACATTAATTATTGAAAGAGTTTGATAAACGAAATTGTCAAGTAAAAATAGTGAAAGAAAAAAATCTACATTGTTACTGAATGTTGCATTGCTAAGTATTAATTACAATAAACGTATATACTATTTAAAACAATCAAGGTGATTTTTCAATTCAGTTATCTAAATTTCACTCTTATTCAAAAACGCTACGTCAGCTTTTTTTCCATACGTACACGAACCGAGCTGAAAAACTACTTTGATATTCAGTATTTAACTTTATAGGGTGGTCAGGTTTTCTGGAAAACCTGGAAAACCTGGAAAAGTCAGGGAAAAGTCAAGGAATTTTACCAGAAATCAAGGAAAATTAAAAAGGTCAATTACAAATCATTAAGATGTCGCAAATAACTAAAATTACGTCCACTTATTTTTCATATCTCATTTCGCTTCATTTTTATATATAAAAAAATGCATTGCTAAAATGAATAACAGTTTTTGCTGTTATTCATTCAGTTGCTTAAAACCTCTAGAAAACCTGAGAATTCAGGGAATTTTGTTTTATAAAAATAGTGGTCACCCTGCTTTAATACTATTAATAATTTACAAAACCAATTTAGAGACATTTTAATAAAATACACTTCTCTGCACCATTGATAATGAATAATTCTGTCCACTCACTAGAAATATTGTTTATTGAAAAATTAAAAAAATTTGTGTCTTTGGAATTGATTATTTTTGACGACATGCACTTCACATACATAACGTCCGTACAATTTACATCATAAAACCACGCACAACAAAACTGGCTAAAAGTGAATTCAACTTGAAAAAATAATGTTTAACAGCAGAAAAGTTAGTGCCTGACGAATTACGGTTGCACGTGCGTGCGTTATAAACAAAGCACGCACATATGCGTCGATTGCTAAGTTTTAACTGTGAGGTTTCGTCAGCGCGCATTTGCTCAATGTAAATTCATTACAACGAAATTAATGCC
>JABFOV010003473.1:0-16316 GCA_022817685.1 Aradophagus sp. ZL-2020
ATACACTGTTGCACGTCAATTTCCGTTTAATTGCAGTCGAGCGTCGATTAATAATCCTTCCCGATCGTTGTTCATTTTTGTCCCGTAATCGAGGAGTTTGCATAAATCATCGAGGTATGCACGGCGCATCGGGAGAAAATCAAAAGACGATCCGGGACAAAGTGTCACGCTCGATGCGGAAGATGGAAAACAGTGGCAGCGTGAAATGGCGTTAAGCCGCACTCAATCGACCGAGTACACATCGTACATACGTCAAACGTCACTCTGGCTCAAAGTGAAATACAGAGCTCCGGAATTTCCGTACGGCGCTGCTTTTTCAACATCATTGCACTAATATTCACCGGCGCTCCGGCTAAACAGACAGCGCCGAAGGCTAGATGAAGTTTTGCCGCGTTCGTATGCGTTCGTCAACTTTTTCCATTCCGATTGCCTGCGTGTTAATTCGAGTCGTGACCTATTTGGCTCTTTAATTAATATCACTGGGCTTCGAGGTCGCCTTACAATTTTGAAATTAGGTATGAGCAATTCAAACGTATTCAGATCAACGATGAAATTCATTCGTGAACAAAAAACGGTGCTCTTATTCATCAAATTTGTTAACACGGAGCCGTATTTAATTTTTAAAATAGTTTTTGTAAGTTGCACAGTGTTGAAATTATTTTGTTGAGCGAACGAAATTTTTTATGTTTCGTTAAAGCTTTTGAAACAATTTTTATTGCACTTGTAATAATACTAGTAATAATAAAAAGTACATTAGGGTATAATACATAGAAAACTCGCATTTTCAATATCCATTCACGTAAGAGTCACTTTCAAATGTCTAAGTTGCTGAATTTTAACTTGGAACTGGAAGTTCAGGGATTTTTCACGTCTGTCGGACTAGAAACATTGCATAACTTGGTTGTGACATAAACTCTTCCGTGCTACTATATCACGTTACGCCACGACAGTTACTATATCAGGGCTCTTGAGTTTATGGCATAGAATTGTCGAAAGTAGGTCGACTGACAGTTTTGTACACTTGATTGGACCTACGAAAAATTACTTCGCTTTCAACCTTTTCGCGATTGTTGGACAATCTTAATATCGATCGGGTTTCGAACGCTTGATAAGTGATCGTATTTTATACATTACGATCAACTATACGTGGAAAAATAGTTGTATTAAAAATTACCACAATTTCCCGGAGCTGAATATCGAAGAGTTTAAAACATTATAACATTACATTAACATTTCTTCATTACGCCAGGTTTTCACTTTACAAATTGTCGAACAGCAATTTGATAAATAATGAAAATTAAACTTGATTATCAACGTTGCTAAAACTTCTCACTCGTGTCATTACGTAGTATCTCAGGCTGAAACGATCAAAAATGCAGTCGGAGTTGCAACCGAACATACTTTTCCGTTGAATTAATACGACTGGTTTTTTCTCGGGCGCAAATTGTCCTCCGCGTATTAATTTCAACGCTTCAGTATTTCATTCCCCGCGCAGTCGGAAGTCGGATAACCAGAATTAAAATGTAAATACGCTCGCTGTCCCCGAAAAGCCCGAACAGTATTATTATCCGGCGCTAACGCAGCGACACCTTACACCCCGTTATATCAAGTTGCTCTAACAAAGTTAACTTCGGCTTTTCGTTGCGACGACGAACACTGGGTCAGCGTTTTTCACTTGCCGACTGATCGCGAGCACTTTTCCACCTTTAATTTATTTTTTTCTTCTTCTTCATCTTTATTCAAAATTACCGACCTTCCAAGACAGTCAATCGGCGTAGGATGTTGAACTCGTGTACTTGTTTCAATCGCGGCTCAGTGGAACGCTTAATCGACCACCCGACACGAATCGATTAACAGTTTTAGCTGCAAAGTTTAATCTCTCGAGTTACTTCAATTAGAAACATTTCTCCTGTATCAATCAATATCGGGCGCGAATGTCGAAGACCGGGGCTCGGCCGAAAAAGTTGTCGGGCAAACTTTTGTAATCAAGGCCAGCTTCTTTTTCGACGAATAATTAACGAAAAGAATTAATTGGTGGCGCGGGTAACGAACAAGGTTCAACACTGAGAAAAATGTGTTATGAAAATTATTATCTTTTCTGAGAAAGTTGGGATACAAATATACGCAGTTAAGAAATTGTTATACGAAGTTAGTAAATTATATCACATTGTGAATAGAAGTTAATAGCTGAAGATTATTATCTATTGACAATTTACTATCTTCGAATAACAATTTATTAACTGCGGTCATTTATATCCCAACTTCCTCAGAAAAGATAGTAATTTTTATAATTCATTTTTCTCAGTGTTTTTCTCAGAGGCTATTAATAGAAGTAGTGACGAATCGTTGCGACTACGATTAATGGGACGAATTCAGTTCATTCAGCTAAATCATTTGATTAGATTGTTTTAGTTGAAGTCATCGAATCACTCGCGTATATGAATATTACGTGTTTGCTAATATTCTGCACGGAATCGGGCACTATTTACTAGATAGAATTAATTTCGTATGTACGTTTGGTAATATTAATGACATATTTAATTGGTCAAGTACCGACCTTGTCGAGCATTTGATTCAAGTAAATGACAGTAAATTATTACATTACAATGTAATAATTATATATAAAAGAGGTTTAAAAACAAAACAAACCCTCCGTAATTTCATAAAGGTTTCGACAGTTGAAAAAATGTACGTTTTATTTTAAATATTTGTATTTTTGAATTTAAAATTCTTTTGTAAGAACAAAAGATTCAACCATGCACGAGAAAAAAATCTCATATTTGAACCAGCGAGTACTCGACATTCAAGTCCTCGCTAGAGAAACGAACAGAGAAACCAAAACATTAGCATCTTTCATCTTTGTTTATTTCGCGATTATATTTCTTCATCGCGAGGTCACATTCACTTCCGAGTGTCGTCGTTGGCTCAAGAGTTCCCACTTTGATTCGAAAAGAGGGTTTTCAGGTTGCTTATTTGAATCGAACGTTCGCGAATTGATTCGTCGACTCGGGCAAATTTCGGGTCGTCGGCAAACACCGTTCCAAGTGAGCATTTCTTACGTACCCTCGTCGATGCATTTACACGGGCCATAAATTATCAACGACTGTTTCGGTAGTTTTGATGTCAAGCGGGTTTCGCATTTACATAGCAAATGTGGGATGATGTCACTTCATTGAGAAGATTTCATTGTTTATGTTGCGTTGTATTACAAGAACGGCCGCCATTAACATGAAGCAGCCGCGCGGTTACGTAAACGTTGGATTGGCTCTTTGTCTGCGCCGCGCACGGCAAGGCGGAAGCCTCGCAGATTGTCGGCAATTCGAGACGGCGCTCTCGTTCGTGTTGATTTCTTGAACTTCAATGCGGCCGCGAGAAACACGCAAAGGGATGGAAATTAATGAGCTTTCAGCGAGTAGCGCGCCGCTGCGACTTGGCGCGGAATGAAACTGTAATTGGAAGCCACGTTGCCCGGTCAATCATGGAATTCTGTGGAATTACGTAAAGTGGCCAATCGATGCGAGATGAAACGTAATTAACATTCGGCGCAGTTTCGCAAATACAAATCGCGGCGGTTTGTCTTGACTTTTTTCCCCTCGCGGAACAGTGATTTCGATAATTTAATGCCGTAGTTATAACGCGCTAAGTGGAAACTATAAATAGAATCTTTGGTTCGTATTTAATCTTGTTGAATTCGATTAATTTTGTCGCTCGGTTTACTACGAATTTACTGGCGCGAAATGGAAGTGTGTTTTATTTTTTATAAAACTATAGATTACATTTTACACGAAGGAATGGGTTACACAAGTGGAACATATTTTTCATCACAGTTGATTCGATTTATGTAAATCCAACATTGACTCGAGCGATTCCAAGTAAATAATATAACATTTTCTTTCATGTACTTGTTTTGAAATAATAGTTATTTTCGAAACAACAAATGTATAGTCAGTTTATTCTGATAAGGGATTCGCACGATGTAATTACAATGTGGTTAATGAATCATTTGGCTGTATTAAAAATAATTTATATATAATTGTGCCATTGATATACTTTAATTGTCATCTGTATTGATCGTTTTTCCGAAAATCCACGAACCGTGATTTCTGAAGATTTTGTACACCTTCAACAAATGTTATTGGACGGTCTATCAATATGTATACGTTTTATGAATATGCATGTAACACTAATTGAAAACGAACAACTGTTACGTTTGTTCAAAATGTCAAGTTTTAATTTTTTTTTTTTACATTGATAGATATAAAAACGACAAACGGCTTCACGAAAATGAGAAAAAAACTTCAATAAGTTTGCGTGCATTAAACAATCATCTTTATCGGAAATCAACTTAAAAATTATTAATCGATCGATTTTATTAACGATCAGTAAAATATATATAGTTAATATCACGACGGGGGAAAAAATCAATGAAACGTCGATAATTTTTCACGATTTCGTGGTGAAAAATGTCCGTCCGTTTCTCGAAAGGTCGACTAAATTGCCGGAGCGAGAATTAATCGAACGATCGGTCGGTAGTTCCGCGGGGCCATGAAACGTTATCGGTGCGCGCATCGCCGGCACTTCCGGTGGCCATCAAAGCGCTTAACAAGAAGACCATTTGTCGCGGATCCCCGCGCGAGCTTCATCCCCGTCTCTTTTATTTTACAATTTACGGCGCCGAGTCGGGACGCGTGATTTACAAGCGTATCATAATCGACGAGAGGAATCGACGATTTATCGTGAAATATTGAAACTCGTGAGGTGAGATTTGCGGCGGAACGTTACCGCCGTTTCCTTTTCCCTTTCATGTCTCACGGGAGGGTCGTTACTCGTTACTCGCTCCTCGCGAGTCCGCAGTATCCCATAAAACATTCCTCGCCCGCAGCTTCTTCCCGCCATTTTTATCATAACTCTGACACCCGGTATAAAACTATCATCAATATACATCGACGAATCTGAATAATGGAACGTGCGTGCGCCTGATATGCTTGTTTGGTTTTCGTCGTCGATTCTAGCCTTGAACTTTCGGTTAGGCGAACTTGCTTTCACGAAGAAAAACGTATGCATGTGAAGTTCGCCACGTGGCAATTGAACTTGGAAGTTCTTTGAGGTGAAAGTGTTAGAAAAAATAACAGTTTTCGAGTGAAATAATATCTATGTTGAAGAAAAAACAGGGTCGTCTTGAATGAAAAAGGTAACAATGTTTTTTTTTTCTTTTTAAAACACGTGGAATATTTTTCAGGAGTATTAAGTTTTTTTACATCCCTCGTGGAAACGTAACAAGTCTGGATCACACGCGCGAGCCAGCCTTTTGCCGCACTGTTGCCAGATTATTTTGCCAAACTCACGCCTAAGTAATGCCAGACTTGTTTTTCCACGCAGGATACTAAATTTTTCATTGTCATTTCATTTCTTATTATTTATTGTTTTGTTTCTAATTTTTCTCCAATAAATCAATATTAGATTTGTCACATATTTAAATGAAGAGTCAAATATCCGACGTTCAAGTGTTTGAATATTCGATTGTTTCTGTGACTTAATAACCCGTCGTTGTAAACAGTTGATAAATTCAAACTTAAATTTGATACTCCAATATTGTATTTATGAATTTATGCGGATTTAAACACTGAATCAACATGAATTAATACATTGTTGACGCACTATTAATTGTCGAGCAAATTAATATAAATGAAACAAAAAGCACGATTGAAAATATGAAATAGCTGAAATAATAAAAAAGACACGTGAAAATAATTGCACCGGCCAATGACATTGTGTTATTATTAACACGTTAGACACCGAGCACGAACGTCGAACGCGATTTCGATCGACTTTTCCGCCAGGTCCGCTTTATTTCACCCGTCCTAGTCGTTCGTTTTATATTTGTTCCGCATCAAATATTTTCGATTTGCCCTCGCGCTGCGACCTTTTTTCATCCCACGTCTTTTTTTGTTCGTTCCTTCTTTTTCCGCCGTGATCAGCTAATGTCCAGTTCTGGTTACAAAGCGTAACAGAAGTCGATTCGCCGATAACGAGCGGCGCGATCCAATTACAGAATTTTCATTCGAGCTGCTCGATTAACGATACGAATCCAATTCGCGACGATCAAGCGAGAGCGTCGAATTAACATTTTCATGCGGCTAATCCGCCGTTGCTTCGGAACCGTACCCCTTCGTTGTCGCTTTAACTGCCCCGTTATTTATCGGGATGAAAAGAAACAGTTACGTCCTCAACGAAAATTAGAAACGGTATGACGTTTCAATCGGGTTTTGAATATGAAATCTAATTAAAAAGGATCTCGTGAAAAAATCGTGTTTACACCGTCGTGTATGGATAAAGTATATGTTTGTATATATCATTTATATGACATGTGAAATGAAAAGAAAGGTAAAAAGGTGGAATAAGATTTTGAAAAATTGGTGACCGAAGGGGAAAAAGAAAAGAAGAAATTAATGGGAGAAAGTGAAGAGAAAAATTGCGTGTTACTCGCTAACAAATGGCTACGTAATATTATCATATTTATAAGTCGTCGAACCGCTTGCCGCTAGTTTCAATTTGCATTTAAATATCAGCCGGGCAGCTTAGTATTTTATATGTCTATAACGCGTAATATATATGCGTGAAATACGTAGTCGGAATAGACGATCGGGCTGAACTCGTGAGAAATCCGTGGAAGCGGATTCGATTGCCAACGGTAAGCCTAAAATTGAATGCCTTTGATCGGGCAAATTTTTACCACGATATACTGTTTTAGGACGGCATAAAGAGCGAAAATTTGATTCCCCGTGATCGAAACGTCACGCGCCTGATTTCGTATGGCAATTGGAAATGAATACGCGAAGAAAATAAATATATGAATAAGCGACGAGCGATTCGCGTATTTCAAGCAGCGCGTTTTTCGGGCAATTCGATATAACCTTTTTATAGAAACGTCGATATTTTCTGATACACTTATTATTTATTTATAAAAAGAACGCGAAATCATGCAACCTCATACAAAATGTATCAAGTATTGAATATTGTTAGAGTGATATTAAAATCTTCGTTATTAAGTGTTTTACTTTTCAGTTTACGTCCGACGTCTCGTTTATTTATGAAATATAATCTAACGTTTAAATCAATCGAACGGATATTTAATATTAAATTTCTTGCAATGAGTCAAAATAAGTGAAAATATAAATTTAAATCAAACGAACTTTGTGGGTCAAAAAGTTTAATGAATAATCCGATGGCCTGTATTACGTGTTTTTTCACATTCCATAAACGTTTCGGTAGTCTTTTCGTGAACGTTTTACGACATCGTATCGCTTTGCGAACCGTTTCACGCTCGGTCTGATCATATATTGAGCCCATTCACTGGTCGTGCCGGCAGCTCCGCCGGAAATGACTTCACCCACGGGGATTAATTGCTGAACGCGCGTTAAATTATAATAATACCCTAACTAAAGCTATCGGTAAGCGATAGAGACCGGTATTAATAATAATATGGTGCAAGTAACGGCTAATGACTCCACGAACTGGGACCGGCCGGCCGAAAATCGATGAATCACGACGGCGCCGGCAAGAAATTTGGAATCAATTGCCGATTGTAGCGCCGCTCGTGGCTATAAACAAGGCACGTCATTGTGTGCACGGCGTTTTCGCGATAATCGCCATGCAGCTGGGAAAAATCGTTCCGCGGGAAACATCGGGACTGGGGAGCAATTTCGCGCTTCGGTACCTGACCGACTCACCGAACGACTACTCGTTCGAGCTCTGCCGGTATATTGATGAATGTACAAATTATCCAATTCGTATCGTTTATTTTGATTGTAATATTCCGATCGGAATGTCGCAAAAGAAAAAAAAAGTCATCAATGAAGCGAAGGAATTACTGATACAAATTGATCTGCTAGGATAATTAAAATTTAAATTCGATGAGACAACTAGAACGACAATATTTAATTAAAATTGCAAAATTAGTAATTAAAGTTGAGCTGGAATTTGAATTTGCATCCGCGAAGAGCATTTTTTCCGTTTAATTTCGTTGCATTGCCGGATAAATTTCGCTATCACAAAGGGACTGACTCTCAAAGTTTTTGTTACTAGATCAGTGCATTCTTGGATAATGATGTTTAATTTTAATAAACATTCTTATTATTTCACGAGTAATAATTTTACCTATAGAAGACCTACACTTTTATTATTGAGTTTATTAGCAAGTAACAATCATCCTTAATGCTATCGCGTGATTGCGTGAAAAACATACTTTACATTATCATTACAGCAAAACACCCTAATCTAGTAACAAATGCATCCTAATATTAATATCTTTTGAATCGACGACAGAAGGGTCTATTTTAATGAAAAAATAGTCTTTTTTGTGTAATACGTTTTTCTCGATCCGCATTTCTTAATGTTTAACCACATTAAGTATGCACGCATGCGCACGTATCTCGTGATTGGTAACGGTCGTGTATATGTACGATGCATAATGTACGCCTGCTAAACACAGAAGCGAATGTGGTGCAAGTGAAGAGCCCACCCGGCGACCAACGCACGCATAAGTTTGCGCGTGCCAACACGCACGCACAGTCGTATATATACGTTATCAAACCCAATCGTATGCGAGAGCGGTACATGTGTCGCAATTCGATTGTGTATTAACCCACAACAGGCTACGATCGAAACTGGCTGTATCGGTTGCTCTCGTTTCTATCGGAGACATCCGGTGCGCAACTCAACTCAGAGCGGCTGATATTTGGATTAATTGGACAAACGAGATGGATCCGTATGCGGTCGCAGCAAAAGATCCAATATCGTTGCGAAGGACCTCCGACAGAATACCGAACGTTCGCTATCAATAAAGAGAATATCGAAGTTGAATCAAACATTGCGCGATTACACTTAATTTACTGTCAGTTCTCAGTTTTGTTGACGATAGTTTTTCTAATTCAAAAATAAGTTATGTTGGTGTCTCAAGCCGAAGGTAATCCATATTTTATTTTCTTGATAGGACAAATATCGTATTCAACTGGAGAACAATAAATTTTATGTTGGTAGGCCTGGAGATTTAGGTTAGTACCAAAAAGGCTACCAACTTAAAACTAATTTTTTTTCGTCAAGTAATATACTATTATTACTTTATTGACATTTTTTTATTCTACCTTAAATCATTGTAATATCATTGAAAATACTTAAAACACCTGACTGCGAGGACAACAAAAAGATTATTGATATTCTTTTCTAATTCCTCCGAAATCATGTCAATCGTTTTCCAATCGAAGGCGCAATCATTTTGTAAGTAATGTCGTTTGTTCCAACTCATGTGACATATCAATTTGCGACACGTGGAAACAGGCGTTCGAAAGTTGTCGCGCGCAAATCAAATTAGCGCGATTAACTTGATTTACTAAATCATCTGCAATTAAATTACTTTTGTTTTTGCAATTCGTCAAGCTAACAATGTAATCTCGCATGAAAATGTTTATTCATGAAAGCAATTTTTCTTCCACTTTCGTTTTTACTAATGTTACTAATGGACGATGTATTTTATATGATAAATTTGAACGTTAATGTTAAATAATACATTTGCAAAAATATTTGCTACGCTTTTGACGCAATTGTGGGGAATCGCAACAAAATATTACATCACGTCAATAGAGTGCAAAGGTACATTAGCCATTAAGCACGCGCTTGTGATTCTGCTGATTTAACCAGGAGCAGCCTAATCGCCATTATTCTTTCACACACCTGTACGCGGTGTACACTTATCGATTCGCTCACTGCTCTCTTGGACGCATAAAAAATTCTGCTTTAATGATTCTCATTAAGCGGACAAATTGAACTGGTCTACGCTGTTTGAAGTAAATAATTGTTTTCTCGCAAACGAAAGATCGTGTTGAAACGACGGAGTGCTCAGTTGTGAGTATACAAAGTTAAGTCGAATAAACTAATGTTTAATTCAATGAATTGAAATTAAATTTACCCGCACACGGAAAACATCTTATAATCATTGTTTAAATTTGATTTAATTTTGTGGATATCGTTAATTAATCGGGATTGCTAGTAGAATTTAATATACAAATAAGTTTGCATAACGAAATTCATTAACCGCTAATAATTTCGTTTGACCCGGAATTTCATAACATGTAATATAAATAAAAACCTGTCTCCGTTCAAATTATATACTTTGTCGATAATGTTAAATTCGGTTAAAACGATGATGATCGTACCAATAAAATTGCATTAATAAACTGTTCGATTCACGTGCGGAGTAATTTCAGTGTTAATGTAATTACACCGTTTGCGTAAATTCCAGCAATTAATGCTCGGCAGTTAGTTTTTGATATTGATCTTAATTTGAATTTGATCGACATTTTTAATGCATTTTTCAACTCGTAGGTAACTCGTTTTTGATGGCTCGTTGTTGGCGCAAACAAATGGAGTATTTAAAAGCGTTTTTTCGCAAGCTGTAATCGATTATTTGTATTTTAATTGTGAATTTATCATTGCGAAATCGTCAATTTTCTTTTCAGCACATTTGAAAATAAAAAGTTAGTTGTTTTTTTTTGTTTGAATTAAACTTTTTCGATTGAAGATTAATTAAAGTTTTCATTTTTGCAAACACTCTACGAATAATTCAATACAATCAATTCAAGCAGAATCTATTGAATAATGTATCGATGTCAATTTAAAAATAGGTCCTCGACAAATCGCTTTATTTATAATTATTAATAATCAATCTTTGTAATTTACTGTAGAAACGTATGAACGAAGTAACAGCGAAATAAACGACTTTACGTACTTAGTCCGGTACTTTAGAATATCATATCGGAACTCATTTGTAAACCATTACGCAAGCAAAGCGGAAAAATGAACCAGAGTTTATGCGTGCAAGCGTTTCTTGTCGTTTCATTCGCAGTACTTTTCATTTCGCACTATATCGTTTTACTTCGTAAAAGTTATAACCTCGACGTAAATTAGTGCATAAAAACAGAGATTAACGCGAAACCGGTCACGAGGTCATTTACACACAGAAAAAAAAATTGTAGCGTGACATTAAAACAATTTTTAGTTTAATCAAGATATTATAATTATCCACGTGATAAAACTGTTAACATAAAACATTTAAACTAAATTATCGCTTACTAAATACAAGACGATAAAATAATCATTAAGAATCACCAACATAATACCTTTTCTGATTATTCAACAAACATTTTCAAACATTTTTCATGTCTAAAACACAGACCTAACTTCTGGAGTCTTTGGCACCACAAATGTGTCAAAACGAGACCCTTGCTTTCGTAGTGAAATCATTATCGTTCTCCGCATTTTATCATCCCTTGTTCCACGATTTTGTTCGCTCGTCAACAATTTACCTTTAAACTATGTATCACGAGCTAATGACTTATTCAGGCAACGATATACGTTCGCACCAAGCATCGGGCCAATTTGGAATCGAACATCGCGGCACGTTGGGTCGTCGAGCCGATTAGAGAGCAGGCGCGCCATCAGGTGGAATTATTACTAAGCCATTATCTCCGCGGCTACAATCTATTACAAGAGCGTTGTAACTAAAGGGCCCAACGTGGCATCGATTTATCGGGCCAATATTGCCGCGCGCAATGATGGATGCCGGATCAAAGTTTACAACCATGGCCGGCCCGATTAGCCATTACCTGGCCGACGCTCGTAACGCCCGGCTCGGACCAGTTCAATTGGCCGTATCTACGGCCGGCTTATCCGGCGCGGACCCCCGTTCGCCCCTCCGGCCGTCGCCTCGCCTCGGGCCGCTATCGATCGCTCGTAATTCGTAATTCGTTAGCGCATTAGCCGGCGCGCGGCTCCTCGAGGAAAGCCGTGGATAAATCGTCGTCCGACTGATCCCCGAGACGCAAATTGGCCCGCCTCGGGGCCCCGCGATTGTTAACTCGATGCCGAATCAAGGCCGATAATTATTATGCAAAGTTTGTTAGCTCACGTCGACAGGGCGACCATTCGGCGGGAAAAGCGGGATTTTGGTACGAATTGTCCAGTTCAGACTGAAATGTGAAAAATTGATTTTTTCTTTTGTGGTCCGTTTGTGTCAGATATAAATTGAACATTGGGCGAAAAATTTGGTAAAATTTCAAAGTTCGTCTCGAAGACTACTTTTGTGTTTTTTCGACTTCTTTCTGCGATCACAGTGACGGCATATCCAGTGGACGTCCAGGTTGATTGACGACAAATGTCCCGTTCTGACCGTGCTCGAGGCTCCCGCGAATAACACAACCTGTTTTAGGACGATTGCTGTCGTTTAGTTGCCACAATTTAAAAAACCGGGAAAACCTGGTCGAGTGAGGGAAAAGTGAAGGTTTTCAGTAATATGTTTGCTGAAGAAATGACGAGCCTTCAATTTGAGTGATTTGAAATAAAAGTGTTTTTCGATCGGGTACGTTGCTTAGAAGCCTATATTAATTATGTTGTAATTAATTACATTAAACTGTATAATTCCCAAAGCTGTTGTCACAATTTCAGTTTTAATTTATGTAAATCTTAATTAGACAGAATCCAGCGCTTGAAACTTTACCCACATAATCATCGCGGACCATCTCGTCCCTTTGAAATCATAATTGCACGCAAACATATGTAATTGATTTCCGGCCGGCGACATTTTGTAGACTCGCGTCAAACAATTTTTCGCCGAATTTCGTGACGTCGATGAGTATGCAAAGGGGATTACCTATTTGAGTGCAAAACTAGCATCCTTTATGAAATTAAGAAATCTTTATCTTTGATCAAATATAATTTTCAAAAAATTGTCTTTTAAAAGAGGAACGACATCAGCGTTCGCTCAAAAGCCGGCCCCTTTATCCGAATTTACAATCATTCTCCTTATTCCACTAAATGAAATTATCCACATATCAAGGCGCTTTGATGCCGACGGAAGGAAATTTCTTTCGCCGGCATCAAACACAAGGTCTCTTACTTTATTGAACGCACTATATTATGCAGGCGGAACGTGTTACAGAAATTCGCAACATTCTTCTGCCAAATTTACCGAATACCGGGCTTTTTTATGATTAATTAATAATTCGCCTATCAAATCTCGTCCTCGATTAATAATTATCATTTGGCTTCATGTCCCAATAGCGAATTTAATACTCCAACAGTATTTTCGTTTTTGTACACCAATAACAACAATAAAAATTATTTCAACATTGTCTAAATTAAACATGGCTCACTTGATTGGAAAATGTTTAAACCTCGTTACAGATTCCATGAAAATTCCTCTTTTTGAAACATGTCTTTCAAGTTTTTTCTTACTTAGAATCCGATATAGTTTACAAGAATCATTTTACTCTGAACATGAAATAAAAATTTAAATTTCCCTCTTTTACGAGAGTAATTATTTTTAAGAAATTTCTTAAACGATTCACTTTTCTAATTTTTCAGCAGAAAATTTCATTTTAACATTTTTTCTGAAGTTCAATAAATGTCGAATTAACGTACTCGTTATCGCTTTACTCCATACGGAGTAGAGATAAATCTGCTCCGTTCGAATACTAATCCCAACTTTGTTGGATCAGCTAAAATTTTGTTCGAATCAAAATTGTTAGAATTTTATTTGTCCTCCATGAACAACTCGACGGTGAATTAATATCTGGAAGAAACGATAAAGGTTTGAAAAAAAAGCCACCGTCGGTGACTTCTGGAGAAGTGAAACATTGCGATCACGTTATGTTCGGATTTAAAGAAGAGCGAAAAAAAGTGCGCGGCTTTTTCTTTTACTTTTGGTTCAGCTTTTTCCTGCGCCACACAATGAATTTGTTTCTCGTTTTTCCTCATTCCCGCTTCCTGCGCGTATTCTCACGTCCCGAATGGATGTCTACATACTTATTGAATTGGCTGTACGCAATGACGAAGAATACAAGAACTCGAGGGAGGATTCCGAAGCGCGCAAAAACGAATACGACTGCATTCGTTCATCCGCTTTTAGAATACATAGGCAGCGACTCCAACTTTCGAACGTGAGACGCAGTATTTGACTAAAACTTCGGCACCTATTGTGCTGCTCTCAACGTTCGGAAATTCAACTGCCAAGTATACTAAATATGCAACTTGTTATACGGTAATGACAACTAGAATGCACAGCTTTATAAATCTAAAGTACTAGTGAAATTGGTTTTGAACAGGTATTCTTGCGGTATTTTGAAAATCGAATAATTTTATCGTTGACGGTTGCTATAAATAAGTAACAAATCATTATAAGAGGGAACATTTTTTTAGGTAATTTCGCAATGATTTTATTCATGATTTTTTATGTCTTCGAAGTTAGCACTTCTATTTATGACTTTGAAGTGGAAACAGAGTTATATTGCCCAAGTTTTATTTCACAGTTTATTAATTTTGTCCACCTGCAATACTAAAGTTATGAGTGAATGTTTGCAAAAATTTCAACCCATAAACATTACAAATTCCTTCAAAACAATAAGTCAGGATATTATGATGCAAAATATAGTTCTAAATTCTGACAAATTTATTTGATTCGTAAATAATTATTGATAGTATATTTTTGCTGATTGAAATTAATTATTTATACTTCTCGCATACAAATATCCAAATTTTTTTTCCATTTACCAGACGTGCCATCAACGAAGGAGTAAAATTATTAATGTGAATAAATGCTTTTTTTTAATATCATCGTTTATTAATTAAAACTACTGCAGATAACAGGGCTAAAATGATGACTAAAAATTTAATAACTCTATATAATAATTAATGACGAGAAATTGATGAAAAACAATTCGTAATTGTTAAAAGGTAGTATCAATTAGAGCGACATAAAACCATTATTGATTTACCTTCATTTATTATTTCTCGCTAGACTTTTACACAATGTTTTACGAGGTCATGATTTGTCACTGAAAATAATTGCCCGGTATATGTCACGTTCTTTTTCTATTCGTTATTTTTTAATTAGAATATTACAATCAAAACTCTTCACCGGTATATTTTACAATTACATAATACATACGTTAAAGTAGTAAATTTATTTCTGTTGGACTCTGATAACATAATAATAATATTATCAGAATACATTAAAAAAAAATCATTATCAATAAAATCAAACGACATTTGTTTTTGAAACCGTCAGATGTAATTACCCTGAATTACAAATAAAGCACTTATTAAACTAAAGCGTTTGATTCAAAGTTCAAAACTTACTGAACGTTTCAATTTACTTGTTTCACGTGTTTCGCTATTACTCACGAAAAAATTGGCAAATTAATCAGCCACTTAATTCCAACGACACGTTTCGATTAAACATCCGAGAGTTTCGAAGTAACCCACGCGGTATGTTAAAAAATTAAAGCGGACTCGAAACGCGATGATGTCAGAGATTTAAGTGGATAAAACGAGTGATGAAAATAAGAAGAGAAGAAGCGCTGGAAGATGAGAAAAATTGGTTGCAGGTAACGGGATTAAGCGTAGTACTGCAGCGCTCGTAACCAGGATGATCTCGGAAGAAACTTTGCACTTGGCAACTTTTAATGCCTCGTCACAAAATCCTATTCTCCGTCCCTGCCCGGCGCCACTTTCCCGCAAAAGCGGCGTCGCCGTCACTTCCCGTTTCTGTGTTTCTTCCGATCGCGACTCCGGGATTCTTCCGCTCGACGAAATTAACATATTTCAGACAGACACGAATGTAGACTCTCTTGAGGTAATTGTCACAATTACTATTTTAATGCACTTGAAATTGAAACAATCTTACAAATTGTACAGCTTATTGTTTATTGACTAATAATTAAAAATAATTATAAACATCTTTTTAATTGGTATAAATTTCAATGTTGAATAGGGAACGTTGCAATGACTTCGGTGTCATTAACTGTAAATCAATTCACAACTTTCAGAGGTAAATCCAATTTAATCAAGATTTTATTTTTAATTAATCAAATATTATCTTATATTACAAAGAGTTAATAATTTATTAATTTATTAAAGTTTTATTAAAGATTATTAATTAATCGAAAAGTGAACAGTAGTTACTCAATTCGAAAACGTTTTCTTGCGTACAAAGGATAAAGTAATTAAACAAATAGCTTCGTTTTACTAGCCGAGTGGACTGTTTCTTACATAACGTAAGATCTAGACGTAATCTAGATCTTTGCCAGACCAGCTGGCGGTAACTTTTTCACACAGATAAAGCTCAGCCTTAATTTGCGAATCGGAAAACATCGAAGCTCTCGCGAAATAAAATTAACTCGAAGAGTCAAAACAGCGCTCGAAGATTTCCCAATAGAGCAAGCGAAAGAATGCAATCAATGTCAATCTCTGCTGATACATATGCT
>JABFOV010003474.1:0-16316 GCA_022817685.1 Aradophagus sp. ZL-2020
TTGCAGGTGTGTATTATGCGTTGGGGTGGTCGACAGTGCCTATTGCTGTTGATGTGGATGAAGTAGATGGGTTTTTTTTTTTTTAAACGGCGAAGGGGATAGGGGATGGTGAAGAGGGTTAGTGCGCTAGGAGATGTATATTAGATATTGTATAAAAAAAGGGGAGGTGGGAAGGAAAAAAATGTGGTGGTAAAAATTAATTTTAAATATTTAATTTTTATTTTTTTTTTTTTTTTTTTTTTTGAGTTAATTTGGGATTTTAAATAGTAGTTAGATTTTGCGATTTGAAGGTTTAAAGGACATCCCTTTCTAGGCTTGCTAAAGTAATATTTTAAAATGAAACTTTGTTCAACGGTCATTATACGATAAGAGTTGGTGTTACATCATTTTCTTATTGAAATACAGTTTATGTTTTGAAACAACCGTGTACGATAAGAAATTAAATTAAAAATAGGTAGCTTTAACATAAAACTGTTGAAACAATGTTGTATATTTCAACATTGTTCGTTTTAAAAATAATACGTTTGACGTTTTCAGAAATAATAGTTTGCAACCAAATTTTGAAAATACGTTGCTCAAGTCTCACAACTAATTTGTGATCTTTTTTCAACATTTTTTATAACATAATTTGTAATTAAATATTTAAGTCTGAGTACTTATCATCATAAATCTTGATCTAAGGTAGTATTTTTTCGGTGTGTAACTGATAATAATAAAATGATGTATTTTTCTTTTAGGCTGTCTACCCATCACTGAATCGGAATCACGGAAAACGAATCAGTTTTGCCGATAGACAACATTGGGCGGATAAAGCGAACACTCTCTCTTTAATTGGTAAGCGAACGAGACGAGTGATTCGTTCAATTGACAAGTTTTAATCATGCATAAAAATCGTTCATAGTCACTGATTCTTCGAAACACGGAGGCTTTTCCAACAGTTTCACTTGCTTTTATTTATTTAATTCAACAAAGTTTAATCTTACATTATTCAAATTAAACTTGTCATTACTTTATTTATTTAATTATATAGTAAATCAAACTCCTAATTCTTCTAAAAACGAATAACCAAAATAGTCATACGCTTGGTAGTTTTATTCTAGTTATATTTAGGTTTTAACTCCTTATGTAGCAATTTATTAAAGCTTGAGAAAACGATAGTTATTATGATAACATCGATTTTAGTAATAACGTGAGATTAGATGAATTCCAAATTATCTATTAATTTGGAAAACTCAGGTATTTGATCGCCTGCAATTGGATTTGCAAATTGCCATTTGGATTCGGCACTGATTGGATTGCCTGATAAAATGCCTAATACAAATGGAGAACGACACAGAATAGGCTTGTTAACACTTTTATTACTTCATTTTCGCTTCGATAGAATTGTTCCTCTAAATAAAGAAGCAAAGAAACAAAGAAGTAAGCGCGTAGCTTTCATCTTTTTTGCTTTATATTTATTGCAATTTCACTTTCACGTTTTCAGTTCATATAGCTGAATGAAAAAAGACGTCGTTATAAACTCAACAATAAATAAACGAGTGAATAAGTAAATGAGAATTGCACTTGTTTACGTGTTTGATTTCAACAGACGTGAAGCTGTCACAATACGAATTCTTTTTACGCAAATTTGTCCACAGTATCAAAACATCGAAATGCTGCAAACTTTTTCTACGTCAAAATAAAGTTGTTGCGGATTTAAAAATTTTTGCAACGCATCAACGTTTCGCTCTTTTTTCATCAGTTTTCAACCTTTTACCAAGGATTTATTCATGAAAAATTTCAAAGTATCCGTAAGTGATCTCGTCACTCTTTTAACGTGCTTGTTTTTTATTAAAATGACGAGTCTAAAATTAATTTAAGTATTGATTTTTTTTATCACAAAAATGTACTTCATGCGTTTTTAATTACATAAAGTAAATGAACATAATTTATACGAACATTTTAGACACTATATCGAGTCATTTTTTATTACATTTTTTCCGTGTGATTTAATTAATGAAGAAATCAACGCACAATTTTTTTATTTGCTTACTCTAAGTAAAAAAATTGTAACTCGGTAAATACATATACCTTTTACTGGGTGTGAACAAAATCAAGTCTAAAGTACGCTTTTTTTGATAAGCAACGTTAATAAAAAAAGTTAATTTAATGATGAGCAATAAAAATTTACCATCAGTTGAAAGTATTCAAGATCAAAGTTACTGAATTCACCTTTTTTTAATAATTTAATTCAGTGTTGCGCTCAATTGTTTAAAAAGGATCATAAAGAATAATAATAATAAATTTAATAACAAGTGTATTTGTATTAAAAATATTATAAATGATGAGATATATATCACGACTTGGGAAAACTGTCTAAGAAACGTGATGCTAAAACAGCTATTGATTTTCGTTTCAGAAGTATGCTACTGAGGTACGTCTGTCTGGCAGTGATTGGTTTGATTGCGTTTTTGCTGAGAAAGATGTTGTTTGATTTCGCCTTTTGGGGAGTGATCGGTCTGCTCGTGGCCTGGCTTCTGTTGGAGTATATTAGCAGGATCTATGTGGTTGTTTGGCAAATGCTGATCCCAGTAATCGATGCCAAGCCGGTGGATTTGAAGAAGAAATTCGGCAACTGGGCCGGTGAGTGTGCACTGCATCAATATTTTGCGCTTCATCGTCAACGGAAATTACAAACACGCCGGTGTTTTGTTCATCGTTGCGGCAATTCGGTGGTCGCTCGTGTTGCGCGTTTCAACAAACGGACGAACGCCCGCGAATTGTCCGCTATCTCTGGTACAATTTAATTGCGATAAAAAGTCAGGCAAGAGGAAGGAAAAAAAACGGCCGGCATCTTTGCGCAATGCTACTCTTTTCCGCCGCCGACGAAATTAATACAACAAATACGTGTGGATAATGATACTGAAATTACTTAATTGCTTCAGTGGTAACCGGTTCTACGGACGGGATTGGCAAAGCTTACGCAAAGGAGCTGGCTTCGAGGGGCCTCAACTTGGTCCTAATTAGTAGAAATTTGCAAAGACTGAATAGCACGCGTGAAGAAATTCTCAGCAGCTGCCCCGATGTCTCCGTCAAACTCCTCGAGATCGACTTCAGCCGGGGCCGGGAGGTCTACGATCAGCTCGACAACTTCTTCAAGGATATCCCTGTTGGCATTTTGGGTAAGCGTTTGTTTATCCCATTCAATCCTGTCGCCTGCGGAGAAAGTAATGCTCGATCCGCGAGGTCGCCTCTTTACCGTCCCCGACGCCTCAACTTTAAAGGCCACAGTGCTCTTCTAACTGTTGTGTTTAACTAATGTTTTCAAGACTTTCTCTAAAATGTGTCTCTTTTTTTTACGCGTTATATAAATTTCAAAAACAAAATCATCAAAGCAAATTTATCGACATGTTTTTCATAGTTTCAAGAATGATCTAAAAATTAGATTCAGTGGATAAAAAATTCGTTTACATGCATTAACGACTTGTATTTATATTCCTCTTCAATTCTAAGTAGAAAAGTTAGCTTTTCCGTCCCTGGCATCATCATCCAAATTAATGGAAGTCAGAACAACTCGTTTAACTTCTTTTTTTTGATGAGCGAAAAATTTTAATTGAAACACGGTGACGTCGTAACAACTTTTTACTAATTTTTAAATTTCAATGAATCTGCAGCAGCATATCAAAACACGTTTTTTTATTCGAATCACGTTTTGTTTAAAGATATTGCTTTTATAGTACAAATTAATTCGAAAACAGAGACAACAAAAACACTAGACGACCATTTCATAAGTTAACTCTACTTCATAAACAATTCAACGCATATTTTTATTTCTAATCATCCTTTTTTTGTAATCATTTGAAAATAAATAAGTTAACAAAAAAAAGTAAATAAAAGTAAAAAAGGAATTGAAGAATTATCAAAGTAAAACGACAAGTGTAATGTCGAAATGAAGATTTAAATATTCACGGTGTCATTCTCACATTAAAATGCGGTCGAATCAATGAAACAAAACACAAGTTTCTAGTTAGACGAGTGTTGTGTAAATATGACAATCACACTTGAAAATAAAACTCCAACAGTTACATGTATTGTTACCGTAACCATAAATCTTGTTATGAGTCGTGAAAAGTTTGCACTCCTGAAATTATCTGGTTGCCTATACTGTAATCCAACCTCGTCAACAATCGGTCAAAAAGAATCTATGTGTAGAAGATACAATTTAAATAAATATTTTATATCTAGTAAAAATCAAGGTAAGATTTAGACCCTACAAGATCCTTTTAAGAGTCTTATGAAAATTGGATGATGCATAGATACTGCCTCGTTTCATATTTACCAGGGATTAGCTTAACAATTCATCAGAGCACGTAAAATGCGAAAAAAGATACTGTTTTTGTAATGCAATAGATATTTTTAAGAGAATAACTGGAACAATGTAACAAAAACTAGTTTCTTGTTTTTATGTATAAGATACGGAAAGTGCCTCAAAACTAGTCACTCGTTTTTGCAGTAGACTGAACCTACCGCCCAATGAAGCTACATGTATACCAAAATATATACCTCCCCTTTTGATATATTTTTGCCGTATTCCGACGTTTCGTTCGAGACGACCTAACCCGGTACAAATGGATCGATAAACAGGTTGCTTCGCGTAGGTCGCGTTTGTGCAGTAAATAATGCATGATTCGAATGAAGCTTTTCTAAAACCGACCGAGTGGTGGTTCATAAAGATGGCAATAATTTGCGATAAACGAACGGTAATTCAAAAAAGATGGCGCATCATATAAAAGCAAAAGCGTAGATGATAAATTGACATTGTTTTTTGGCCCACAGTGAACAACGTGGGCAAAAATTATGACTACCCGATGTACTTGGAGGAGGTGACGAAAGACATCTTGTGGGATATTATCAATTTGAACGTCGGCGCGGTGACGCAGATGTCACGAATCGTCATCGCCCAGATGAAGGCGCGGGGCCAAGGCGCGATAGTCAACATCTCGTCGGGCTCGGAATTCCAACCGTTGCCGATGATGACGATTTACGCTGCGACCAAAGTCTACATCAAGAGTTTCTCTGAGGGTATCCGGGCTGAGTACGAGCAGCATGGCATCACTGTGCAGCATCTCACGCCTTTCTTCATCAACACCAAGATGAACGCCTTCAGCGACAGACTGCAGGTACGCCTTCCTTCCCTGATTGCTGCTATTGCTACCCGTGTTCCAAAATCCAAAATATTACTATTAAATGTATCACATTTCCTAACGAAAATACAAAATTATCTTAGGAAAATACAGACTCTTTTGAATGAATGTCTGTCAGAGGTAAACCTATTATATATAACTGATTGTTTGGAAAGGTCATATTATTTCTTTCTGTTTAGCAGAGAATCGAAATACTGACAAAAACAAACGTTTCGCTGTCCCGTATCAGTCGTATCAAACCACTGTATTGTCGCGTCAATTTTCAATCTCTCTTTCGTCTGATTATGTTTGCATTCAATTCTGCATGGAATTTAAACGCTGACTGATCGATTGAAATCGTTTAGAAAACTAGTGTGCCCGGCCAGAATGATAATTTTCAAAGGGACTTTATCTGCTCTGTTCGTATACTGACTGGGTCCTGATAGGGCATTCCATTGATTAATATTTCATACTGTTATTCTTATCAGTATCAGACCTCACTATGTTAAATCACTTGTCTTTTCTCCCAGAATACATACTTTTGTTCGACAATCTCCGACAATATCAGGAACTGTCTAATACTCCTTTAAAATCTGTGTAACATTTATACTTCTAATTATATTTGTTCCATATTTTGAAAATAGACACCTTTTCGTTGACTTTGTTCGTTAATCAATATTCGTATTCGCCTCTTTCTTTATTTTCATCGTTCTTTTATTACGGACATCTATTTGTTTGAACAAGTTTTGTAGTTGTAACCAAGCTGATTTTAAACCTGTATCGTGATTATAAGCTTGTTTTTTAAATCTTATTCAGGAATAAACTTCATCCTTCAAAACTCCGTGACATTTTGAAAGACACAAATTAGATAACTGGGAGTCAACAGCTAGACAATAAAGAATGCTAAAAAGATACTCGGTCTGCGATGACAATAATCTGTCCAATACATCAAGAAACTTTTCTATTTTAGCTTGATTTTTGAACACAAAATCGATTCGCGAGAGCAAAGAACGCCTTTCAGGGCAGAGTCGAAGAAACTTGGTGGCAAAAAGGCTTCCCTCCGAGAATCGGACAAGTTAATATTGCAAATCATCCGACTGAGGTCGAAAAGGTATAAAGGAATGCAAATCGCCGAGCCGACGCTGGACACCGTTCCTCACCGGGGAAAGCGTCGAATTAATTATAAAATATACGAATAGTTGCCGAAAACAATGCTGTCTCTAGAGTACTTTCGGCACAAGCTGCAGCAGCCGTGTTGTATTGTTTAGTCTTATACTTTATTGGCACATTAATAATGAACAGTGTCGGCGTTACGGGCCTTCAGATAACTAATGCAACATTGTCGAAATATTTTACGCTAGACATGGTATATTAATTTTTCTGTCTTCTATTAAGAACTGATTGAATAATATTGATGTCAAAACGAAAAAAGTCGACTGTTTAAGACTAAAGAATATTTAACAGACATTTTGTCATTAATAATATTAATGTACAGTTAATGTTCAATTATTTCTAATATTAATAGTTATATTTAACTTACTACATTTTTTTATAAAACAAATTTGTTTATGTTAATTAACAAAAGTATTTTCATAGTTGTTATTACGTCAACGAACAATCAATAATTTGAAAAATTAAAAATTTAACTTAATGAAAGATGAATAGATGTATAATAAAAGTAATTAGGTAGCGCTGAATATATAAATACACATCTATTCATAAGCCACGTTGAGTTCCACCCACCTAATAAACTAATTTTCCACGGTAATTAATTGTTCTGTGCAAATATTAGAATAATCAATATTAAATAATGGTTTTAAACAACGTTAAAAGGTTTAAATTTTTCAAGAGAATGTCTTAAATTGAAGCAAGTCTCTTAAACAATACTTTGTATTTGGTAAGGTTGACAATAATTTGAACATCCGAAGCCGCCACGATGCTTTTATTAAAGATATTTATTTTAGCCACCAAACAACAGTTGCGTGTTGAATGTTCTAGTGGTTGTAAAAAAAACGTGTTACTCTGTGTTGTAGGTAAGCAGTATATTCGTGCCGGATGCGACGACTTATGCAAAGAATGCAATTGATACCCTCGGAAAAATGAACACATGCACCGGGTACTGGGCTCACGGAATTCAAGGCTTCTTCACGCTGCTCCTACCCGTGTGGATTCGCATCAAAGTTGGACATCTTTTAAACAAAATTTTGAGGAGAGAATACAACGTAACGGAGTACAAAAAAAAGTTTTTAAACGCCGACGGATACTCGAAGGAATGAGTAAGCAAAAGAACTAAGTTATTTAAGTTAAGTTATTTGCACGTATCGCAAGATTAGATTCTGACTTTTAATCTGTTGTTTTATAACTTTAACAGTTTTTCGACTGTGATTTCAAGTAATCAGCATGTATAAAAATGTAAATTTAAGATTGAAAGTAACTGTGATTGTGCACTCAAAGTGTTGCTTCCAGTTTTCTTAGAAACTTGAAAAAATAACAACTGGTTTTTTTAAACGCGTGTACTGAAAGGAAATGAATATTTAGCAATTTAGAGCTATCAAATGAATATAGAGCCATCAAATATCATTGATGTTGATCCATCTGAATCATTGCAAAATGTATTACTTTTTTTTGTCAGTATTCGTAAAACTGATTCAACTCGAGTGATAGTTTTAATTAAATTTAATTCGAATTTTAATTTGTTACTTGATTCACTTGTTTGTTACTTTTTCTTTAGCACTTCGATAATGCTTTTTGTACTACTGTACCGGCGACGACACAGTCAGAGTTTAATACGTTTTGTAACATTTGCTTAAGTGGAGGACAACTGGATGATAAAGTTTGAATTCTGAAATTAGCTTTAAAGCAAGGATATATTCATTTGCAAAAATGACTTGCGAAAGTAATAAACGATGAAATCAGAGCAATTTTTTGTCTTTCCCTTTACTGACATGCAATTTTACTGACTTGATTTTCGTGGCAAGATTCTTAAAAAAAAGTACGTGTACAGTTTTCATTTATATTATTCAAGTTGGTCTGACCATGTTTAAAAACAACGAAAAATTGTTTACATAAAATAATATGTAGAAAATGAATTGTCTAATTCTCTGTGTTTATATCTATATATAGCACATATTTTACAAAAAAAGAAAAAAAAAGTTGGGACGTCGGTAGTATAAGAATCTTCAGCAGATTTGCAATAATTCATCTTCGTAAGGTGACTCGAAGGTGTATAACAACCATTTATACGAATATAACGTTCATTTGTCTAATTGTACGCCTAGTATTTAATGACTCTGAAATCATTAAAAATAATATAAATAAGCTTAATTACATTAATAAGCACGCAAGTGCGGACTCGCGCATTTTCACCGAACCCGATTCGCTGTGAATTGCGCGTATCTTTAAGTGTGTCTGTTTTGTGATACAAAAATGATGAGGATCGTTTGAAAGCGTGTACACTTTTTTTGCTGGTAAATTAAAATTATTCAAAATGAATCGCTGTTGTTTTTTCATTGCTAAAACATACTGACATCATTAAGAATAATACTTTTGATCTCCTTCGTTTCCTTAGACACTGATTCAGATACTTTGTAAGGTTCCCTTCAACCGAGTTTCTACACGAATTTTGTCTATGAGAAATAATTGAGTTATAAAACTTGAGTTTTAATGAGAAAGACCGACGATAACTAGAATATTCTATCTTATATTTACTTTGTCAACTCCTATTATGCTGAGCACTTGCCACGAGTGTTTGTAGCAAATTACGACGAAAGCTAACGCAGCCGACCTCTTGATTTATTTGCAATTCGACAAATCGAATTGCAGAAAAAAGATATGCGTGTAACCACGTTTGAGTCGCATTCAAAGCGCGTTGTGTGTTTATTTTCGAAACGTGGCTTAGGCTTGAATTCCGACCCTCGCGAATGAAAGACGTTCATAAATTATGCAGAGTTTATGATTTAAATTCACCCCGTCCTTTGTAAAATATCTTTAATTAGTCCGCAACTAAGTGTGGCGTAAGAACGGAAAAAAAGGAGGACTGTATATTAATTGACAACGGTGCAACGAACAATTGAATTACTTTTCGAGTCGGTCTGTTTCCTCGAAGCGAAACTCTTATCCTTGCAGAGATTACGCGCTAAAGAATTTTCGTCTTGCACAACGAAACGGCTGGCTCAAACAAGTCTTGCGCTAAATAATTTGACGTTAACAAAGAAAAGTAAAAGAAGAAAGACGGGCGGAAAAAAGAAATGACGACTAATTATTTCGGCGTAATTTTTGCGCTCGGTAGTGATACGGATCTGTGTCTCGTTATTAAAAAAAATGATGATAAAGTATTAATTACGGCGCGCAAAGTAATAGGAATGTATCGCGCGGCTCACGCACCTAAACCTTAGCTTTTAATTGAGCGAGCGAGTGAGCAAGCGCGTGTAGAGAAAAATATATACAGGGAATAGGTAGACCCTTTGCGCGCGACGACGAGCCAGGAAGTGCTTATAATTAGTTATAGTGCGCTGCACTAACAGCGGCATTCTGCAAGAGTGCCTTTCATTGCTGTTCGTGCTCGTTCTTCGACTCTTCTCCTCCATTCCGTCTGTCTGCGTTGCGTTGATACCGTCAAATCAAGAGATCGGAACCAACGTTAGACGGAAAAAGAGACGGGAACGAGAGCAGGGGAGGGAGACAAAAAAGAACTCACGGCGTGTAAAAAATGCACCGCCATCCTCGTTCGTTATTCCGATTTCAACGCGGGCAGAGCAAGCGAACCTGGCTTTTCGTTCTTGCTTTTGTAAAATACGACGCGGGGAAAAATCAGTTAAGGTTGCTTCCGAGGCTGGTTTCGAGCGGATAATTGCTTGTTCGCACCAAACAGTAATTATGAGGAAAATAATTGAAGGTTCCAGCGCTTTTTTCATTTCGAGTGTTGAAAAGGCAAACATCTAACTCAACGCATGATTTCAAAAGTCAGCAAGATTATCAATTGTCAGTCTTATTCATGTAACGAAATTCAACATTTTTTTCCATGTGTATCCAACTGATCGTGTTTTGCTGAGCTAACATTTGTCCGATCAATAGAACGGGAGAATTAAAGCATGAACTTACATAAAAGAAAAAAAACATGATGAAGAATGTTGTAACCGAGGTTACAAAAATATTGTCAAAAACTCTCCGCTAATAGTGAGAAAAGTGCATCATATCTTGTCACTTATAACCTATCACTACAAATAATTCGGCTCAGCAGATTTGGCCCACTTGAGTTGTAGGTGGCGCTTTTTACGATACCGATCGCGTTTAACGCGAAGTACATAGTAAATTATAATATACATTTTCAAATTACTATTTGTATTCTAAACAATACGAAATAAATGCAACATAATTTGTACAATATGGTTTTCTCGACGTAATTATGGTGCTTGACGAATGACGTTTGATACAAGTAAATTGTAATTACCTTCAGTTTCTTAGCATGATGGGGCTCAAATCTGTAATACTTAAGGCAATAATTTTCTTTTCTTATTTTCATATATAATTTCATTAAATTTTACAATATTAACAAAAAGAAAAAAATCTACTTTTTCCACAATATTTGAAGCTGATGTAAATATTATTATCTAAGAAAAACATGGAACAAAAGATTGAATAAACAGTTATCAAATCTGAATAATTTGCTATTAATGTAAGTTATTTTAATAGCACGGATGGCACCGTTAATCTTTCATGTTGAGTGGTTTTACAGAACTCTGGAGCATTTGTCAATGCACTTTGTTGCAGAAAGTAAGATAAGATCTGCGGGTGTAAAACAAGTCATAGGTCCCGGCTCGAAGGTCCCAGAGGTTTCCAATCGAGGTCACTTGCACCCGTTTCTCGTTTCATTTAGATAATTGGTTCAATTCCAATTGCTTCGAAAAAGTCTAGCAGTTGGTCCGGTCTCACATCCCAGATAACAAAACTTTCACGTTAACATCGGGGCAACTTGTGCTGACAAACAAATTGCCGAAAGTTTGTACGGTGATTGCAAGAACTTGTGATTTATGGACCATCATTAAAATATTATATTGTATTATAAAGTTAGCGCGTTGTTTGTCAAAGCGTTCCTTGGGCATTGTAAATTGCTGGAAAAACTACTGGCAACTATAGCGTTTCCTCCGAGGGTGATACAATATTTTAAAAAGTTAGTTTCATGAGATTTTCCGATTAAACGAGTATGTAGCAATAAGCCGTAGATGCATTTTTGTCAGTTTTAATTAATTTGAAAAAGATACGCAATATCAAAGAGTGAAGTAAATAAAGCCGAGAAAAAATTGGAAAAATAAAAGTACGTCCGAACTTTTTTGTTAGAAACAGTATGTATAAAGTGGACGAGTGACAGGCGAGAAAAAGAAAGTATCAGCAGCATGGAGCTACACTCAGAGAACACTATTAGAATTAAATAATATTCATATTTGCATAAAAATGTTATGCAAATTTGTTTGAATCTTTATTTGTTATATATTTACAAATTTGAATATCATTTGATTTTAATAGTGTTCTTTGTTGCCTTAAAACAATTTCACTTCATTTATTAAATGATGATTAGCTTTGAATTGAGAACAAAATTGGCAACTACACCGAAATAGTTGTCGCGATAATTAAAATACTTATTCTTTTGTTTATCATCATTTTATAAAATATTGGACTCAGTGCCAGCGATTCTTTGGCGACTGATGTAATAATTTCTTTTCATAACACACTTATCTACGTCAACGGTTCACTATAAATTTCTTGTTTTCTTTCCAAGGTTTATCAAGATTTATAATTTCGCAGTTTTCTTAATGAAACTTGATGACAGTAAAATTAATGTTAAACAGAGTTGATTGTTAAATAGAATTCTTATGAAATTAATGAAATAATGAAATTTTTTGCATTAAATAGTGAGATGTGACAGAAAGTGTCAAAACGAATATGTAATACTCAAGTTATGCGGCTGCTTCGCATTACTTTTATTTCCAAAAAACAGTAAAAGTAATTCTTCCGGATTTCCGTGCACTGGTGAAAACGGGTTATAAAAAAATCTTTTGTCAGTTGAATGTATTCTAAAAGAAGAAAAAAATGAACCGAGATTAAAATGATCTATGATTTTCAGCTGTAAGTTGGACGGTACGAACGAGTGAAAAAGTATATATGCCCCGAATAATGTTGAATGTGTAATTTCTTAATGTCGATTATACCTTAAAATATTAAAATAATCGTAATATCATGAAAACAAATCATTTAAATAACTGTAGGTTATATCATAAATTTGCGGTTTAAACTAGGTTCGTAGATAAACCCTGTTTGAGTAGTTAAAATTTTTCATTTATTTATTTTTGTATTCTTTTTTGAGAACTTTTCCCTTCATTGTTATTAATTCTAAACTATATGAATTGTTGAATTGTTTGAATTGTTCATAGCCCTGATTAAAACAATATTATAAACCTATATTAAAAATAAAATAAATATATTTATGTTTGTTGTTTTAAACATTTTCGTTTTAATATTTATTAACATTAAGTACCGTTTAAAGCGTAAAACTCTAATACATTATTCAATCAATCTAATTATTTATTCGTGTATTATTTACTTATTTATATATTATTATTCGATTTTAAAATACATTAATTGTTATCATGCGGAAATGTTTGGTACAACGTTGAAATTTGAAAAGCGCGCTGTCAGCGATGTTTCAGAAGATTTTAATTAGTTAAAGCTAATATTTATTTATATCTTAATTATACAAAATACGGCATGATGTTATTTATAATACTTTGCTCATGTAAAACATATAAATAGGTAACATATAAATATGTACATTTTCGTGACATACTTAAAGCATGAATTTTACATTTAATTTCAGGCGCCATAATTATTGAGTTACTAATACCACGCTATCTTTTTGGCTTATTGCATATATTCATAAACGTAGTTCACATTATTTCGTGTTTTGTTATTATTTTATTTATTACATTATTCAAGTGATAAGTTTTGCATTCTTATACAATGGCTAATTAGATTAATTATATTTACGTATTGCGGCAATTATCGCACGCAGTGTAGTACTTTAATAAAATGTGGAAATAGAGTGATCATATAAAGTGGAGCGCATTTGCATACAAAAATTGCCAACACGATAGTTTAGAAGAAAATTGTACGAAAATGTTAATGCGTTTTACTTGTATATAATTAAATAATTTCTATAACTATTCTGCGAAATTACACATTCAACGTGCGTGCATTTAAAATTAATCCGGAAAATTGTTATTCCGCTTATGTGCGTTGTTTATGTCAAATGTTTATAAAATTCTCTCCGACTTATCCTACTGAGACAAGACCGTATGCAAAAAGACTTTTTACAGTATATCAAAACAATTGTTATTTAGAAATTATATTTATTAATATCCTTATAAATATGTATACTTAAAAAAAATGTGTCTAACAGTTTAAATAGTATTTCAATCACATTTAAAATTAAATACGATGTTATATCTAGATAAGAGACTACGAAGGTCTTAATTTAAGACCTTAATTTAAATGCAACATGTTCAGTGCAGTATGATTTTCTCGGTGTAGGTTTTAAAACTGTTGAAATTGTAATATTTGAACGCATTATTTAAATGTGTATGTGTATATTTATATAAATATGCCCATTACAATATACGACTTAAAAATTCATTAAGTATTATTACACTAACATGATAATATGATTAACAAATTCATACAATGTAAGTTTCCTATGCACCAAAGTAATTTAACGTTTTTATAATTATAGAATGAAATGAGGTTCATTTGTTGTACGTATTCGTAATTGACTGTATTAATATTAATGCGACATTCCATAGTTGTACCATGTTTTATTAGTTTACAACATATTAATTGTACTTACAGCGTGTGCTATCTTCCTGCAATGGTTTATGATTAATAATCGCCATTATTTATAATTATGAATATAATAATGCTGGTAATTTCTGTTTTGAAATTACATTTAGATACTTATTAAAACAATTCATTGGAATCAATATAATTTTGCATATTACTGGCAAAATAAATAATAGAAAACATAATTAACATTTTTGGAATAAACATCGAGCTGGTCGATTTGATTTGATTAAATTTCATGTTCGGTTTAGTTGTTACTATTGTTATTATTGTTATTATTATTCTTAATAATCTCATCATTAATGTTTCTCTTTACTGATTTGTCCGATGCTTATGATTAGACAACATTATTAGGTAGTGAAACTAAGGAAGGGATAATAACAACGACTATGTATATGTTATATATTAATCTTTATTTGCATCAGAAGCTAGTCAGCCTAATTTAATCGAAAGAGCACAATTAACTCGAGCCGCGATGTGCGCGCGCACCTTCAGTAATCCGGCGAACAATCGTCGAATGTAAAAAATTCGTCGGCCCAATTCGATCGACGTAAGGGGCTCGAACTTATAAAATAAACACGCCGACAATTTACATGACGTTGAATACGTAAAATCCAGAGCTTGATAAGGCACTGATGAATTTCATGAATTACCCGACGAAGCAACGAGCAAAAAATAAATTAGAAATCTTTTTCATTGCCAACGATTGCCGAACGGACCGACGGAAGGCGTAAAATTGATTTAAAATTATAAATTCTATCGCGCGCTCTCGTTACCTCTCGTGATCCAATTTGTATGTAAAACTATGATTATCAATCGCCCACTAGAAATTAAGTTCGACGCCCGTCTAAATAAGTTATTGCTTAATAATTCACCGAAATTCTAATTCATATCATATTTTCAAATAACCAGTTTTATTACAACTTCAATTATAATAGTCCTTTCCTTTTGTCATTTTATCGTTTTATCTTTTCTTCCTTTTTTACGTAGACTTTTTTATTTTCAGCTGTGTAGTTTATTTATAATGACACGTGGTCATTAAACATTATTCTACCGTAATGCAATTTTTTACTTCTCCTCTACTTTACGATGCCTCGCGAGTATTGTTTAAACATTCGTAAAGTTATAAATCTTATTTCCCAGCTCGGCGTTATCTTGGATCGTAGGATCTCGTTCTAAAGATTGTTCTGCGGTGAGATGTTATTAGTATACACATAATATCTCTGGATTATACTTTCATGCAAGAGTTTGTATATTCATTGAAAAGGTTAAACACTGCAGATCAATATTCGATGACCTTAACGAGAAAAGGAGTAAACGAAAAAGAAACAAAATTATGAAAGAAGACATATAATAAAATTTATTCGAAAAAAAGACTCTAAAACAGAAGTATTAGATTCTTTTTAATAGTGATCCGTCGTTAAAGAATTTATAATTTAATTTAGAAAACAGACACGGCGAAATTAATCTTTTAATAAAAGAAATAAACCCAAGTAAAATCTGTTTGAAACTAGACTTTTCTTTCCTTTTTGTTTGCGCAACAGACGGTACAAGCATTTTGCAACATTGTCGCTAGTCGTATAGAGAATCAGAAGCATTCCGGTATTCCGTGAACATATAATAATAACAATCGTTGTGACAATAATCATACATTTAACTGTTTTTTTATCCGCGGTGAAAAAGCATATTATTTTTATAATTGGACTATCGATGTCGGAGAGTTTCATTTCAAGCAGTCGAAGCAACGAATGTTAAAAAAATGTATACCTGTTTTTCGTGATTTTTCAATTTTTCTGATACAGTTTGCTGTAACTTGTTCTTCGAGATTAAACGTTCACTTTGAACGTTTTACGCTGATGACGGTAATACAATTTTCCGAAAAGTCAACAAATGATACCTTCGTTAAAGACGTTAACTTTGTTTAAATCAAAAGAAATGTTTTTATAGTTTTGCGTCGGAGACGTTTCATTCAGATCATAAAGCTTAAGTCAACTTTTGTTCAGTCAAGTTAACGGTAAAATTCTGTAGCATGACTTTTATAATCCTAATAAAAAAAAAAAAAAAAAAAAAAAAAAAAAAAAAAAAAAAAACAAACAAATAAAAAAAAAACAAAAAAGCCGACGAAAATAATGAAATATCATACAGTGCATTCTGAGTACTCCAATCAAACTATCCACTATTAGACATAGACTATGATATTACACTAGCACAACTCAGTTAATTCACTTATACTTGTGCTCCCTCACAATGGCTAATCTCGTAGTG
>JABFOV010003475.1:0-16314 GCA_022817685.1 Aradophagus sp. ZL-2020
GTCAGATTTGTATAGAGTCTGAATTGAGGCCAGAAATGATCAATTCAGATCTTTCGTGTGTCAGATTATATCACTCTTAAAACGAAAAGTAAATGTAATATTTAAATTAGTAATTCAAATTGGTAATCATACAATTTAGTATGAATTCATTGCTTTTTTGAGTAATATTTTTTTATCTATTAATGGTTTATAATAAAATATTATAAAATAAAAATTAACTTCGAAATTAAATTATAATATAAATGATTATTAATTACATTATTTTTAATAAAGATAATTAAGCTGTTTATTTTAAGATCATAAATTGTTAATAAAAAATAAATAATATGTTGCATTGTATAAATTGAACATATATTTCTTAACATATTTTTAGATATAACATGATTAAAAATATTAAAAATACAGTAATAATAACATTTGTATTACAATTTTTTTAATTTGTAATTATAAAATTCTGCAACATTAAATTATCATATAAATAAATATTAATTTCTAAATATTTAATAAATAAATTGCATTGTAATTTTTTATTCGGTTCAGTATCAAAATGTAGAATTTACGTTTTGAATTTTTTATCTTGATGCATTTTTTTCTATGAATATATGTATTTACTACCATTTATACCATTTATTTCAAAGTTTTAATTAAATAATATTTAAATAAATTATATTTGATACTGATACTCATAAGTAACAATAATATAATAAATATGCTTTTAAGGAGTCTCTCTTATGTAAAATTTACTGAAAAAATAAATAAATGAAATAAAATAATTACTTTCCTTATATTTAATAAAGTATTATTAAATAATTTATTTTTTTGACTAAACTTATATTTATACTGTTTAGAGTATGAAAATCATACATCAAACGAATTCAGACTATTTCAACTAAGATAAAAAAAAAGTATGAAAAAGTGGGACAAAATAGTATGAATTTCAGATGTATTTTTCCGCATTGTATACTCGTAAGGTATGCTTCTGTAATAAGATACGAACATAACATGCAATAGCAAATAACAAAAATATAAAAGTCACGGAAAAAAAATTCCTTGATGTTCGACTTGGCTTAAATTGCTGAGCAATATGAGATAAAATAATTTCTTTACGACATTGCGGGCCGATATGGTTTAATCAGTTGGCGATGCGCTTTACATCGGTCATGCGATGTGCCTAAAATTAAGAGCTCCCACATGTGATTTCTTTTACATCGCTGAGCAATGCGGCGACACCACTCAAAAATGCGCGGTAAATCAGTCGACAATGTTGGAGACATTACACAAGCCATAGCGTGCTATTTATGTGTATGTAACTTTAAACATCAAATCGACGTGTCTTACGAAGACTAGGACATCTCAAAAAAACACGATAGGACATTCCATGAAATATCTATCTTAGTTTCCGTGCTATTTTTTGAGATGTCCTAGTTTTCGTAAAAGATGTTAAAATGACGTATACAGTTAGCATTAAACATTAGAAATTATATTTTAATGAATTAATAAACAATAATTTTTGCAATGAATTTTCGACAAATATTTTTCAATTAAAATTGATTGAAGTCGCATTTAATGGGCCATTCTGGCTGATTACAATATGCGGGATGAAAAAAATTTAATTATGTAACATAATATTTCTCGATTAAATTATTAATGAGTAATGATAATCATAATTTAATCAATTTAAATTATAGAATAATTCTCAAAAATTCATTGCTAAAATTACTGTTTTTAAATTCATAAAAACGTAATTTCTAATGTTTAATGCTAACTGTATACGTCATTTGATGTTTAAAGTTACATTCATTAGCACGCTATGCCCGCGCGGAAAAACTAGTTGCCAGCTCGTCCGGCAAAAGTCTGAATCGTAATGGTGAACCAGACGCATGCCAGATTTAAGCCATACTAGTCCCAGATTTCAGAAGTCTGGTATTAGTACGGTACGCATATGGCATACGTCTGGCTCGCGATTACGATCCAGACTTTTGCCACATTATTGCCAGACCAGCTGGCAGTATTTTTTTTCACGCGGGATAGGTTGTGTGATCTCTCCAACATTGTCGAGTGATTTACCGTGCATTTTTGAGTGGTGTCGTCGCATTGCTCAGCGATGTAAAAGAAATCACTGAGTCATGTGGGAGCTCTCAATTTTAAGTACATCACTGACCGATGTGAAGCGCATCGCCAACTAATATAACCACATCAGCCAGCGATGTCGTAGAGAAATTTTTTTTTGTCACACCTGCACGCGAAGCGCACCTTCGCGCCCTGTGAAGCGACCCGCGAAGTAATACTTCGCGCCCTTGGGTGCAAAGTGTCCCCTTCGGCGCGAAGTAGTGCCGCCACACAGCATGAAGTCGCGTTTCACGTACAGGTTATGACAAAAAAATTATATCGTTTTCATGGGCGCGACCGTCCACTAACCCTCGGTCGTACTCTGGCTCTCGGAACAACGCTCTCGGGGCCCTCGGCTTCGCCTCGGGCACCTTCAAGTGTCGTTCCTCGAGCCAGAGCTCGCGAAGTGACCGTTCGCGCCCTTATACTATATCTCATATCGCTCAGCGATGAGAGCCGAATCGTACATCAAGGAATTTTTTTTCCCGTGTAGAAGGCCCAATTTTGGAATGACTAATATATTTGTTTATATGTCCAAATAATTTTAGGTTATTAATTATAAACTGTTTGAACTATTCGAACAGTTTCGAACTTTTAAAATTTTTGAATTGTTCGAACTTTTTCAATATATAATTCGAATACTTCAAACAGGGTTCATTTACAAGCTTAATATTTTCCGTGCGAAGCACGCGATATCAGCTCGCTATCTTCTATATTTTGTGACACAAATAGTAAGAACATAATTATACAAATTACAGTAACTGTAAGAATATTATGCACATTAGGTTTATATTTTATATGTATTAATATCATTTTACACACAATGATATTAAAGAAATAATATTAATTTATTTGCAATTAAGAGGAAGTTACCAGTTGAAACGAAAAAAAAATCGATTCTTTTTCCATTTTTTGACTCATTTTAATTTCAAATATTTAAAGAGTTACAGATAAATTTAAAGCGAACGCGTAACAGCTGAAAAACATGTATAAGGGACCGAGCGTGATACCGCTGGATACGCTCTATTATTGTTTGCTCCACAGGTATAAAAGTTTGTTTTCGTATCGTTATTAGATGAAAATATGTTCTTACAAACCCACAGATGGTGCTAGTATAGAAAAATTATTATAAACTGTAAACATATTTTTCTCAAAATAACTTCTTTTGTTACGCGGTGCAGGATTGCGGCTGAATGGCTCAACTTATCGCCTTATTTTTTTTTAATCAATGTTTATTGATTTTGTGGGACCATGAAAAAATCTATTAAAAATTTTTTTCACCTTTTTTATAACAACGTTCAAGATTGAAAAAAGAAGGTAAAAAATTACACTTTTTTTCAAACAACTACCATTTCTACAAATTTTGTTCATTTTCAATAAAAATCAAGGCCCCATAAATATTATACATTTTTTAAGAAAACAACAAATTTTTGTTTTAGATGACTCTGATAAGCTGCATACTGCACCGCGCACACTGATGTACGCACTGCATGCGCCACTTCATATGATAATAATTGCAGTTGTGACAACAATTTTTGTAAAAAAATGTTTTTTTGAAGAAAAATATAAAACAAATGAATGGTTATTATCAATTATCGTATTTTCATATTGTTTTCTTGAAAAATAAAATCACAAAATTGACCTAATTTTCAGGCCGCTAACTGGTAACCTTCCCTTAACATTACGCGGACAAAATTTATTCTTGAGATTTATTATCTACCATACATTTGAAAAGTTATGGCCAAGTACAAATGTAGGTTATATGAATTATGATTTTATTTTTATATTTGGTTTCATGTTAATGATATCAGCATATACGTAGAGAACATGCGGTCGAACAGTAAATACGTGTAAAATATATGTAATACGTAATCGTAAATTATATGTTTATGGTTCAGATGTTGAAAAAAATTCCTTTATTTCATAATTCGGATTCAAACATCATAGTGTTATTGTAGAGCAATTTTATATTTATATACTATAAACTAAAAATATATCTTATTTAATGGAAATGGTATAACAATTTACGCCAAGTACACCATGTATATCTGCATATTTATGTGACACGTGGCATATTTGTTTTAGCTCGTTCAAATTAAATATCAGTATAAATTCGGGAAAAATTTGTGCGCAAAATCATAAATTATTAAATATGTATTAAAACACAATTAGAAACAAATCATTTTAACAGTGCATTGAAATTGCTCAATTAATTCAACTAAATATTAGTTGTTACCGTTTAACCCGTCTTTCATGGTTTCATCGAAAATGAAAAATGCAAGATACAACAATCTGGAACGGCATCTAGCAGATACGACAGTTGGAACTTGCCGCGTGTAGTTAAGACTTTTTAAAGTCGTTCTGTGCAGATACGCCAGAATGGTTTGGAACTGTAGGTATATCAATATAATGTGTCTCAAAATCGAATTAACATTTAATGAATTTTGAATTATTATATTAATTTAATTAAATAACGCAAGAAATAAAAAAAAAACTGAAAAGTACTTGTGACAATGGGGCACCCATGGGGATTCTAAATGTCTGTCTGTTTATACATAGTATTGTTAAATGAGAAATGTGAAAATTCAAAAATAATTTTTAACCCTGTAATAAACTATTTTATTTGGTAAGAAAGTGTGTTGCGATATTAAGTTCCATTTTTTGTCAATAATAGTAATAACTAAATCCAATGGAATATTGGTGAAAGTGAAGTAAAATCCAATGAGATTAGCTTAGGCTTATGTTGTTTTTTTATGTCCAAGAAAATGGTTCCATTGGTCATTAGAAATTATAAATGATTTTCAACAAAGTTGAAATTATTTGAATTTATACAGTAAAATATATTGTTGGAATTGTGGAGGAATTTTTTTGATTGGGAGACATTAATAAAATCAATATTCATTCGAAAATATATTATTATTATTATTATTGTTATTATTATTGAAAAACTATGTATTTTTTGTTAGATTTTTTGTCATATCTTTGTTATTATATCCAAAATTAATTTCATCGAAATCAAAGTGCCGCTACAGCGCAGCATACTGCTAACCGTAAGCAGACTATGAAAAAAACGAAGTATGAGGAAATAGAAGCCGCTGGCAGAAACAGCAAATCTATGTAAAATATATAGCTGAGTAGTATGAAATGTAATGGAGCAATGTCACTTTTTATAGTTGACTTTCCCAACTTTTTGAGGTTTCAACTGGCATATTTTTTTTCATTGTATGCTTTTCCAAAATCATTAACATCTAAAACGCCGAATGAAAATGTAATAAAACTAGTGAGAGAATTGATTTATAAGATAATTATTATTTAAAAAATAATATATCCATATGTACAGTTACACGCATAAAAAAATTCGTTGAATGTCGAAAATTGACAGTTAATGCCAGAGCGAGCTCGCATTTATTGCAGCCCTTCGTTTATCAACAGAAACACTGCTTGATTATTTTGTTGTCGTTGTTGTTGTCTTTAGTGGCTAATGACCAAGAGCGAAACAGAAAATCGGTCGAACGCCAGTATCCAGTGCTTGGTTATTTTTGTTCGTCGGTCGGAAAGATCATAATGCGACTATTCCCGAGTTAAACTGAAGTCATCGTAAATATATTATTATTAACCCGTGAATGGGCGCGCTATGGTCATTTCGAACGACAAGATAACCGAGCAGCGAGTTTGTTGATAAACAAAGAAACACAATAAATACGCCCCTACTCCCGGATGTAAGAAATGTTGAACTTGACTGAGTTCAACGATGTATCTATAAGTTCTTTGGTTTTTGTAATAAAAATCATTCAACTTACAATTTATTTCTTATTTAAATCAATTTTTCGGTTACAATTCCTACATTTTCTCATTTTTAATTTAGGGTTTTTTTAATTTATAGAATATGAGATTACACTTCGATACATACACTGTGAAAAAGTTTTTAAATTTGAAGTAGCGAGTTGACACAGAAAGTGTCGCTGGTCCGGCATACATGTCTTTTGTTTCAGGAATGTGTTTCAGTTTGATATAATGTGACAGTACATTAACCTGTGAAGGTAAACTGGGGAACCTAACCTCAAACACGTACCTAACCTGTTCGCGCGTAAATACTAACAGGGGTGCCCAATAGGGAGCGTGCGCTGGCACGTTTCCCAAAAGAAGAAAAATACTACGAAACTGTATAAAATTCGCCTCGAAAACTCCTGGCATACTATTGCTTTCACCGGCAAATACACGGATACAACACACGTTTCGTATACACATTCTGTTGAAAAGATTATGAAAGCACAGTTTCTTTCGAGAAATTTGAAAATGTTTTCGTTTCGTATGAAAAATTTCTGTTGGTATCACCACAAAGTTGCCAACGTAAACGTTGAATTATTTCCAACTTAGCCCTTATCTGTAAATAAAAGTAGCTACATGTTTATTTGTGTACTGCAGCCAATGAGAAGGGTCAGTAAAGAAGTAGATAAGAAAAGAATCGCACACAGAAGAAGTGGCGTCGGTATAAAATATGTAAAGATTACTAAAAGTCCCAGATAATAGATGGCGTCACCCGGTTTACAGCGCGAAATAAGGACTTACTTCTTATGCAAGACGAAAGAGAGAAGTTTCCCTAATTGTACTTCTTATTATCTATTAAGGTTTTTCAGAATTAATTTTATATTGTTTGATTAACAAAAAAAAATGTAAGCAGAAATGTTTCAAAAAAATCTGAATGAGTATGTCAAAACTCATGCACTAACTTTTGAAGAATAGAAAAAAAATTAAAAATATAAAAATAAAAAACGCTTCATTTAATTACATAAATAAAAATATTTGTTAAAAGTCATAAAATAGTTGATCCATATTTATAAAACTCAAAATATTGTAATACAAATGTACAAATATAAACCAAAATTATGACTCTGATTTATAAAATGATAGTCGCTAAAAGGACTGTGAATGTCGGTCAATCAATTATTTTATGATTCATACTGTGCAACTAACATGCAAAACAGATGTGGGACAAACTAGTATCGGTTTATGAACAGAAAAACGAGATTAACATTCATCTTCTACTGCAACAATGGTACGACCTACAAATGGACTCAAGTGATGATGAGAGAACTTACGTGGCACGCTTGTAAGATCTCGCTCATCGACTTCAGATAATGGGTGAGAAGGTATCTGACCAAATGATTATCACCAAGATCCTGACGACCTTGCCGGATCACTTCGAACACTTCGTCAGTGCATGGGAGCTGACAGCAGCGAGCGAGCGCAACCTGGAAAATCTGATACCGAAGCTTACAGCAGAAGAATCGAGACTGAGTTTGTGCGACAGTACAGAAGGTTCTGAGGTTGCGAGGCACCTGGAGGACTACTTGAAGAAGATAAAAAAACTTTTTCATTGAGGAATCAAGATTATGCGAACGGACAATGGGTTCGAGTTTCTGAATCGTGAAGCTAGAGTGCTCACTCGACGGATGTTCGTTACGAACTATAAGAATGTATAGTACGCACCTCAGTAAAATTGAGCAGCCGAGAGGGACAACAGGACCATTGTTGAATTGGCCAGGACCTGCCTACATTTAAGTGGCATTCCAATCAGTATGTCGGCAGAAGCGGTGATTTATGTCATTCACTCCGGGAATCAAACTTATAGAACTCTAAAATGGAGGAAAAATAGACTTATCCTTTCCAAATTTTACCTTACTTGCGGCAAAATTTCCCGACTTAACAATCGACACAAAAGTCGGAATAACATTTTCAATTGCAGCTGAAATTTTACCTCTAAATCATAATCTGAAATAGCTGCGACTGACTCGATCTTCCTACTCGATTATTTAGACCTAAATCCAACTTTAGGTATTACTTCTAACTCCGGAGGAGAAGGTGAACGATAATTATTCTGATTACTTCTGATAATTTTTTTAAAATATTGACTTTGATCACAACGATTCCCAAATAATCCAATTTCTGAAAATTTTGATGTTGATTTTGATTGTCAACATTCGAATCTAAACGATAATTTCTTGGCCTGTCAACAAACTCACGATAATTTTCATACTGAGCAATAAAAAATTTCTGAGGTCGAGAATCAAAATTTTCTCCAGGTCAAAAATTTTAATTTTCTCAAGGACACGGAGAATCTTGTCCAAATTGATTTCCAATAATTGGTCTATCATTGATCCGCCGTGAAGATACTGAAACCGAGTCACTTAAATTATTTTCAACACAAGTCTGAAATTGTGTTTCGTGAAATCGCGAACACGCATTTTGTCTCAAATCTTGTTCAAAATAAACTGTCGGTATACGTTGATCGGATACAGTCGTAATAGCCGGCATCTGAGCTCTAGTTGTCATAATCGGACGCAAGAAATACGTCGTTGTTGCCAATCTTAAAACACATATGTAATCGACGTGATTGGTTCTGCAACCCGATTTCTACTTGTCAATCTCCTTGAAGTAGTAAGCACAGGTGCCTCGGGATGATCTCGGGATGTACACTCGAAAAATCAACACTTGATGACCCAACACTTGATCTAAATTCAAAATCATCATCATTAACTAAACTAGTCGCAGACATAACCTCAATCGGACGCGACATCACGTTTTCCCTATCGTCCGTCAATAAATCTCAAGCAATCGGTCGTGACAGATCATCTATCAAACTGTGCTCAAAAATGTCTTGTTTACTCTCACTTTCGTCTCTGGTTTCCAAGAAACGTTCACCCAACCATTTAGGCGTGGCACTACCCGAATGAAACGATCTTGCAAAATTTGCAACGACCCATTCGGATTAATTCACAGCGCGTGCAAAACCGAATAAAAACAATTCACCGGAAGATCGAGTATTTAAGAATCTAGATCGACGAGTGACATGCTGACCAAATATAACCTCAAACATTAAAACTGTCAAAATAAAGCGACTTTTACTGACAAAAACACGATACTCGCGACACCTCTGATTAAGCACATGAACTTAATCACTAAAATGTCTCGAATCTAATCTTACTCAAAAGGAGGAAGAATTCACATCTGTGAATCCTTCCCAAAAATGTTTCCCCAGGATGTAGACAGGAACAAAGTTGATATTTCGTGAAACTGATTAGCAATATATCAAGAATTTTATATACATTTTTCAGAAACCTCATTTGTTTCATTTTTTTAATACTTAGTTAAATTTTCACATAATAATAAAAAAAGTTAAATCCATGCTTACATAAAAATTTAATTTGACAATAACTCTTTTGTTTTATCTTATTCACATATTTTTCTTAATGAAAGACATGATGAACAAATATTATTGGAAACAAATTTTAGACGTCAATATTGAAGTTAGGTGTATTGTTGGGCTGATAAAAGATTTGCGACTTTGCGGGCGATAGTTAAATTCCATACCCTACAAGATACTAACGTACTTACACTCGGAGAAAACTTTTCGTGGTTACGGGTTACTGCCACGATCGTATCCTCAACATTTCTATAATACAGTGTACAGACACGTGTTCAGCAATCAGTCTCATCCCCTACAATCCGTAAATCAACTTGTACAAGAATTTCGAGTTTTTTAGAATATATTCGTAAACACTCCGAGATTTTCAGCTCTGTTTTTTCCACAGCTGTTGCTGATACTCGGCAAACGAGTAATAAGAGAAATATATTCGTGACTATACTTCCCTCCATTTACATTATCGTCGAGAAAGTCCGACCATGTATTTAAAAAGGACGTTGCGTTGTTACTTTGCTAAGACATTCTTTGTACATTTAATATGTTTTCTTTTTATTGATATTCTTTTTTTATTGATAAAAAAACGAACTATTAATGTTGCTCGAAATTTCTGATCTTTACAACTAATTTGTTTAAGAATCAAATTTGGTGAGGTATGAAACAGTGATTGTGATTCTGATAACTTTCAATAGTATCAAGCCATCATACAAGTAAGACAGTTATACCAATGTTCTATAAATTAAGGGTCATGATTAGACAGCGGATGTTGGTAACGCTTTTTTTTTTTTGTTCTCTAGTGAGTTGTGCTATTTTGGCTGCTATTTATATTAACCGCATCTTCGCCATTTAAAAACTCAACTATACATGTAGAAATTAACGAACGGCTATAGTCTGCGCCACCCTAGGAACTTTCACCCGATCGTCGGAAGCCAACTCAGGATCCCTGCTGGAATGAAATGCCGATTTACTGTAGTTCTAGCTTAACAGCCTACAGTTAGCCAGACGGAAGGTATACACTGGTACAAGCCGGAATGGAACGTGGGTTAGACGATTGGCCAATATTTAGCTCAAGCCAAGTAGCCGACTTTGGCTGATTTTGGTTGCCAGACTGAGGTTATTGTAAATCAGCGTTTTATTCCAGCGGTCAGTATAAATTAGCATCTGACGGTCGGATAACGACTGCCTAGCAAGACCAAGGCATTAATGCATTATCTGTTTTTATATGGAATATTAATTTTGTAATCAATTAGAATTTATTCATTTAATCACTCAATATATAGAACACAGACAGAAAAGATTTAAACAGTAATTAAAACTTGTAACATGGCATTTTGCCATAATCCAATTTTCGTTTAAATTTTCGGAAATTTTAAATTTTGAGTTGTCAAAAGAATCAAATTCTCAAAGACTTTTTTTCTCAAAAATAAATTATTTTAAATAATCTTAATATGATATTACAGACAAGCAAGATGTTACTGACAAACCTAATGTATGTTACTGACACACGTAATGAATTAATGTTCTACATTTTCTAGGTTTGTATATTTTAGAAATAGCAATGTTATATCATGCGCAGGCAAATGCAGCTAATGATTAAAAAATAATGATACGCATAATTATGAATTGAATGTAAAGAAATGTAAAATTCTTCCCCCAGCAATAATTAACATAAGTTTACCCGTTCTCGTTTGACGTTCTTAGAACATGCACGGTTATGGTAGTGAGTGAAAACCTATCGGGCTCTGTCAAAAAAAAAAAAAAAAAAATGTCACTTTTTAAGAACAGCATATAAATGAAAAAACAATTGAATATATAAATTGTAACGTGACGTTTTTTTCGGCGTCACGTTGACAGCTCGTAGTTGATTTTATTTGGTACTTTTGACATCCAGCTGCTGGCGTAATCGTCGAAAGGACCAAGATCGGTAACTTATCCATTATTTTATCTATTGTTTTAACTATTATTTCATTTATATAAATTTTTCTTTGTATTATCTATACCGCCGATATATTATACCTTATGTAATTTGATTTATGTTCTATTATTTATCTGATTCTTTGGTAATTAGCGAGTATCTACAACCAGTACCTGGCAAGTGATACCGAGTATTTGTATAAGTGCTACTTATATTGTTTATATATCTTTTATCTTTAATAATTATGTTTGTTGCTCTACTTTTATATCGCTATAACGTTATTGCTTTATCGCTGTTATCTATGCTATGCCTTGTCTTTATCGCTATGTGTTTACAGTTTATCTTTATCTTTATGTCGTTCTTGTGACTTGTTTACTCTGCAGTATGAAACCGTGTAAAGACCCAGCGAGAAACACTAGAGGGGGAAGTTTGCCATCTCTACAGTATCTCTATCTACGATGCTGAAGAATATCTCGCTATCTAACGTCAGCTTCCACGCTTGGAGCTTTAGTAGCGCCGCTGCTTCTCTCTCTGTCTCTGTCGGGAGCACAAACTCTACGTTGTCGTGCTCCCAACAACTCACCAATGCAAAATAAGTTTCGTTGACTGAACTCGACACGGTGTAAGGTGGTGTCCTCACCGAGGGAGAGTTATTGATCCGCTCTCCTTTGCGTCTACGAGTCGACGCCCACACCTCCGGATGGATGATATACCGGGAAGCAAGTACCGGACTTCTATGCCTGTGGCCCGTGGTCGAGCAGGTATGTAACGGTTGCCCCTACACATCATGGATGTCGTGGGCAGCCGTGTCTGCAACTCGATCCAGCGAAGGTTCACCGTCGGAGAGGGCCTCGAAAGGGCTTATTACGTTCCTGTGCCATCGAGGACCCGAGGCTATTTCAAATACTGGCGCGAGTGGCAGCTGGCGCAATCTAGCACCTAATTTTTAAGATGCGGCTCATTAATGAGAGAAGTAAAGTGGAATGGTGGGGCTAACAGGACTCCCGAGCGGGAGCGGTTAGTATAGAAAGAAACTCTTGCCGTAATTGTCTAGCCAGCTGGACGTCTTCCAACAGTGCCTCCCGGACTTGAGCCTCCCTGCCCCTTGCGGGTGTATCTCGTTTGTAGTCTCAGCTGTATGCGTGAGTTATATATGCGGTTATATATGCGGTTATATATGCGGTTGTGTTTATGTGTGCCAGTTAACTTCTGCGATCATATTTCTGTATTTATAAATTAATTCCTTTCTTGAACTCAGATTCGCGTAACTCATGTACTTAGTGGTGTAACATTGCTGTGTAACTTTGCCGTGTAACTTCGAGTAGTACACCAATTACCTTTTCTCGTAAAATTATCGGTCTCGCCGTATCTATAACTAATTATATCTTTGCATTTACTTAGCGTTAGTAATTTCACATAATAACTCCGATCTCAATTGTCTGATTAACTTATTTCGATCTTTTGTGCTTTGTATCGTTTATGTTTATTGTTTTTTAATAAATAGTTTATTAAAATATATCCGATTCTTATGTTGCTTCCTTGTACCCTTTGTGCAAATAATAGAAACTTTTAAATTGGTCGAGTTCGAAGAATTCAAATTCAAATTGTCTGGCGAGACGATTTGCAGCTGCTCGCGTTTACTTCATCCATGTGAAGTATAGCCTAACTCAAATGTGCGTAACAAATACTCAAATAACGGAACAATCATAACAAAACCAATGAACTCAATTAATTCGAAAACATGACTGGCAACTCTCTCAAATAATATGAAAGTCACCCTATTATTCAACTAAATCTGAGTAAGGGTCCCTTTAACAGCAGCAAGGAGGAGGAAATAAGGATAATGGACTTCCAGGTTCATTTTCGTCTTGAGCATCTGAGTTGTTAAAGCTTTAATTTGACTTTCATCTTTAAGCTCGAAAAGTACGGTCATGAAGAACATAATATAAAATATTCATTTTGAAACGGAAAAATTAAAATCAAATGATCAAATCTGTAATCAAGTGACCGATTATTTTGTTAATTGCAACACTTTAAACATTTCAATTTTTTCTTTTAAATTTTCAAAACCTGCAAACATGGCAATATTATTATTTTGTATTTGTTTGGTTAAAAATCTGACACTGACGATGGACATATAACCTTATTGATTGGAACTACTTTTTACTTCTTTCATACCGTTGGGAAGGTAACTTCAGAAATCGAACGATTGATTACTGTTGTAAAGTTTTCTCAATTACTGGTAGGGCCTTTTTGTAGATCAAAATAGGTATGCCATCACAGCCAACTGTCCCAGATTATTGTTTCGCGATGCATTTGCTCAGTGAATTAAGGGTAACCGTGGTGAAATAAAACTGTTTGCGATCTATTTCCACGAAGCAGCGATCAACAGAAGTAAAGTCACATAAATAATACACTGTGTCTAAGTCATCGTGGTAATCCGTAGACAACGTACGGATCACTAGAAAGTCATTTAACTCTTTAGGAAGAAAACAAAGATCTGCACTGGCCAACTTATTAGGTACTATCCCCAAGGATTTCAACTTTCTCCACAAACGCCGTGGATCATGAATGCCACGTAGGACATTGACATTATGAACGTGTTTGGCCGTACAGTCTAGATCGTTGACCTTTTTATTCTGTGTTCTAGGATGTGTGGTGAGTTGGGATATTTGAATCTGTTACAAGGTTTGTTACGTTTACCCATCTGACATCTTACAGACGAATCAAGCCAAGGTGAAAATCTGCGACGTGGTAAAAATGACTTTATAGAAGCTAAATTATCTAGACAATATTCAATTGCTGAGTTCAGGGCTAGGATAAAGTCTGGAATGTCCGCACTATCCAAGTGATGTCTCCGTTCATTCATAGCACGTTCAAGAAGAGCATTAGATTCTGTATAAATAACGTGCTTGTAATCACGATAAGTAATCGTTCCTGTGTCGAATGGTTTATGATTAAAAACGTACTCAATGCCAATGATCTTGTGTCCTGACAGAAAAAGGTAACTGAACTGGTAGAATTTCTGGAGTATATGCATATTGCTTATTATACATACATCGATGCAAGTATAAGTGTATGGAGTATGATGAGTCGGGCTGAAGGAAACTAGGTGTAAATCGTGACTGGTAAGAAACATGGTCAAGTATTGGAATAGAAAGTTGTTTTGGATGACACGAGAGTCAGAGACGCTAGGTGTTAACCAAGTTTTAGAGATTATAATGATATGACTGGGAGTGTATACCCTTACGGACGAAAATATATTTTAGGATATATTTTGAGATGTATAAAAAATATATTTTGTCTATATAATTTATATTTCCGGCAATAATGACGATATTTGGCATATATTTTTTTATATATTTAATATTATATTCCTAAAAAATTTAAAAGAAAATAGCTATTTTTTTAGAAAATATATAAAAAGCGGCAATAAAGCGATATTTCAGTATATATATTTTCATCCGTGAGGGAAGGCAATCTGAAAAATCATGGAAATGAGTAAAATTATGCAAGAATTTAAAGTTGCAATGTGCAAAGGGAATGCATAGAGACGATTTACGGCAACATCTGCCATTGCCGTAAATCGTCTCACCGTTTCAGATGAAGAGGTCACTATTACACGAACCTGAGTAGAGCGGGACCAGTTATGAAACGTCAGCTGACTGCGAGCCAGAATTTAAGAATAGTCCACCCCGCGTCCGCCCCCCATCTGTCGCATGTAATTTTGGTCATTGATATTCCCGCAAGAATGGAATCTATGTTCTTGGGTAAAATCTTTAGTCCAAGAAAACATTCTTCTTTTTTTAGTGACTTTACGGCGGTTAATAAAAATCTCAGTAGTCGGTTGACACTGTAGTATCTCATCACAGCACAATTGTTCTTAGAATTGCTTAGCCTTCAGCCAGTCAATACATAACCGCGGAGATACAAACCACACGATCAACAAGTTTGGAATATGCCATGGCTTTAACCCTAGAACCGTACCGCGGAGGCCAAATTGACCCCAGCGTATCTTCAACCTGTTCTCAAAACTAACAGTCGGTAAAATAGAATCCATGATCCAAACGATAATTACGAATGAACTATTGGTAATAATTCCTGTACGTTGAAAAGGCGTTTGGGGATTGAATCGTTAATATACTGAGCTGTTGAAGTCATCTTTGGGACAAATGTACCCCGCAATATGTTTAACGTTAGTGTTTTGTTGAGGCTAGTAAAAATCAGTTTTTTTTTAAAAATGCAAGATTTTAACGTACAATTCTTAAAAATAGTACGTTACTTAACGCAGAATGAAATTAGGGTTAGGTTCGGCCGCCAACATAACCCTAGTTTTTTCTTGAGTCAAGTACAAAGCTTTATTCTATATGAGGGAGAAAAAGAATAAAGAGCATAATATCATATATTGAGTGAAGGAAGAGTATTTTTTAAATAATCTGTAAATAGTTAACAAAATGTGATCAAAATGTGAGGTTTCAAATTAATATATAACTTTAAAAACGTAAAATTGCATTTTAAAGTATTTCACTAATTTGTGTTCACTGTGACGGGGTGACCTTTTTCACCCCGTCAACGGACCCATTTATTAAACAACTATTGGGGAATTTGTCAGGCTGGCCGCCTAACGGGTCAAGATCGGGTCCCGCAGTAATGAATTCAATTTCAGAAAAGTGGAGCTCAGAAATTCCTCGCGGGTGAGTACATCCATCTCAATGAGCATGAGTGTGGGATATGGTTGGTTCGAGTGAGAATATGGGTGATAGTATGGACGGATGAGTGAGTTATGAAGTATTGTAATATTGGCAGTATGGAAGATTGAGTGTGATGAAATTGTAGAGAAGCTGTGTAGTTGAGGTCGCCCGAGGTACCAGGCAAAACCCGGCGTGCCGCCGAGAACCGCTTCCTCGCGAGTACTTGCCCGCTCATGAGCCGCCCACCGAGCCGAAAATCTGCTAACAACGTCGTCAATTACATCGCCCGTGATTCAAGGCACCTGGGAGGAGAGCGGGCGGTCATGTTGTTGTCACAGGCCCTTCCGTGGAGGACCCACCGGACCCCATGGTACCTACGAGCACACTCAAGTTGAGAG
>JABFOV010003476.1:0-16309 GCA_022817685.1 Aradophagus sp. ZL-2020
ACTTAGAGGACTCTTCTAGCGATATAAGATTCGTAAATTAATACTTATTTATAATAATTATTAACAATAATATAATTAGACGAGCGTAGAAAGCTATTTTCTACCGGAATTTCTGTGCCAACTGTGAAGAATGTTGTAGACGATTTATGTTCCACGTTGATGCATCATTCTAACTCTTGTAAGATACTCAGATATATCTTTATGAAATATATTTGAAGTTAGTAGGATATTATATTCTGATATTAATATGGTTCATTTTTGTATATTGGTGTGTGATAAATAAATAAGAATATTGTTTTTAAGCAACTTAATTCGTGTGTTGTTATTCAATACTTGTAAATATTTCTTTGGTATATAGTATTTATTTATTAATTAATTTATTTATTGATTTATTGTATCTAGTAATAAGTTTGCATTTCACTGAAAATATTTCTAACAATTTGAATGTCAAAATAATTTAATTATGCATCAAATATGACATCATAGTGTCCTACATTATCGACAGTAGATATTCTTCACAACCCTCGGATGGTAACATGAAATTTACTTTTCTCAGACGATATATCTACTTTATCAGTTTTTAATATTACTATCGTGGAGCGGTAAGTTTAAGTTACCATCCGTGGACTATTGGCTTGATTTATGAATTGAATATTTAACACTATAAAAAATTGTTTTTCATAGGATGACCTACAAATGTTAAAAATCAATTTCTTTAATTCTTCTTAATAATAGTTTTCATTGTTTTCTGACATATATTGTTTAATGAGTTATACAATTTAGAAAGTTGACAAAGATAATTCCAATCTTGATAGATAGAAATGTCAGAACAAGATTTTTTTTAAATTTAATATACAATTTTGTTACCCAATTTTTTACCATTAATAACATTCCTTTACTTTTCTTTAACTTTTCCAGGTTTCCAGATTTCAGCTATCCTGGATGTATAGTCAATAAATTTGCTCATTTCAAAAACAAACTATTTTGAGATCGTAAAAAATACTCAGGTAACTCAATTATTTTAAACAACAATAAATATTTACACGATATAGTTTCTGAATTAATTTTTTTAATTCATTTGTAACCAAAACAATGTATTAATATTTTAACTTTATTTAGTTTATAATGTATTGTTTAGTTGATTTTACTTTTTTTTACATTTTGACCTGATTTTCAGGTTCTTTTCAAGTCTAAATTTGAGCACAAAATTATGTTTAAATTAAAATAATTGAACCAGAAATTTTTACATATAAAATATTGTAAAAGTAAATTATTAAAAATGACGAATTTGTTGTTAATATTTATATAAATTTGTCCAAAAATTTGTTCTATTAGTCATAAAAAATTGGAAATTAATGAATTATATATTTTAACTGATATATTGTAATTTTTGTCAAGACAGAAAAACCTAAATGTAGAGGCAGCATTAAGGTAGAATCGAGACTTTTTTCCTGTGGTATGCATTAACGTCATCCTAAAATTTCTAACATCACTGTTCTTACTATCACGGACAAATTGTGATGAATGTTGCTTTTACGATCGCAGTTAAAACTTTCGTGATGTATATTTTTTACAACGTAACAATTACGATATAACCATTTCCACATGAGATTCTAGGTAATTTCGTGTTTCGCGCGAGATCTCCTAAAAACTCGTGTGAAAATGGTCACACAAAAATAGTATAATTCGCACTAAGGACATTAGAAATAAAAGATCTTCGATCGACTGCGAAGTTTACGAGAGTTTATGAAGGTTTCCATTACCTTTTTTAAAGTGCGAACGACAATTTTCATTACAAATGCCAGAAAATAATTTTGAAAACTCCCAAGGGATATAATGACTTTTTTCTCGCAGATGTGACGAAAATTATATATTCTATAAAAGGTCGAAGATTAAATTTGTATATATTTTTCTTTACATTATCTTAACACTAAATTATTAAGCTTTATTCGAACTTGAACTTGTTTCGGTATGTTTGTTTACTGATACTAAGCTGATTGGTCTGACGTATGTTTGCTGTCGCAACACTGGCAAATAAATAGTATAACTGTTTCAAATTATCAGTATAAAATTAATAATTGATAGAGTATTTATAACCAACGTATAAGAAGTTCCGGCTTAAAACTATATTAGCAATTTTGTCACCGCGTACGTTCTCTACATTATAAAGTCAATATAATTAACTCGGATGTCCCAATCTAGTGGTATTTCTAGACCTACATCGACGAACATTTTGATCGCAACTGGGTCATATCTAGGCCATCTGTATAAACATGTTATTCCAAAGTCAGTGGATTCGGTTAAATGCTGATGCACTTTTGATCAAGTTTTGTGACTCCTCGTTCATTGTGTTTTATTTAAAGAACATTCCCTGATGTGTTTATATTGTAGAGTCTTTTTCAAAAGTACTAGGCTATTAGCGCGCGCGCCTAAGGTGAAATTTTAATATTAGTAAATTTTTTCCAAATGTTTTTTTTTCTTTAAATTTGCTCGTATAGTCAAAACGAATCCAACGGAACGTCAAATCGTACAATTTTGCTCAATTAGATCTCATAGTACTATTTATTTATGGCTAACAGAGATAAAGTGTGACACATGAAGTTATCTCTTGAAGTAAACGTCATGGGATCATCAACTTTTTCCTTTACTAGGCTAGATTTACTAGGATATTGAGCGCGCTTCGCGCGCGCCTATATTTCTGTGTTTATTTGTTATAAAAACTTTCCAAAATAATCATTTAAAAATTCAAAATTTCCGTGGTTCCCGCCCTTTCAATAGTTTTATATCTGCTTTAGCAATCTATAAAAAAAACTTCTCATCTCCATAAATAAAATCTCAACATTAACGTTTCTTCGTTTTACATTCAATTTTATTTTTCTCTTTTTATTTTTTTCATTGTGACGATGACAACAAACATCACGAGCGATTCTAACTTCTGGTCTATGAGTGGTGGTTCTATGAGTTTTTAGAGATCTTGCTCATTGTTCGAAATGTATCTAGAGAGGATCTAGGGAAATTTCCGTATTATATTGTCTACAAATTCCTAACCGTTTTTGTTAATCTGAAATTCTTAGATGGTATCTCAGAAAGTGTTTTTAACTTGTTCAAGGATCAAATTGAAATTATCTCACTGAACCAAACGGATCCAGTTTCGGTTCAGATCCAACGAGTTACTTAATCCATATCAGTTCAATTTCGAATCTGATTCTTACGTAGGCCTAGATTAGTTCAATGTCAGACTCCAGGTCCCAGATTTGGACATATTACAGACCTGCAAGTATGGTTCAATGAGATATTAATTCTCTCCTTTCCCATGTCCCCTTCCCTATATTCCCCTCACTATGGAGCCATTATAGTAACTCATCCGTCCCAATCTGGGGACATTTCCCGACCATTTGCAGGCCCATTCTCATTAACTAGGTCAAATCTGATCCATCCGTCCAAACATGTTCCTCCAAATCTAATGTACTAGTCAAACGTTGATGCTCATCGTAACAACAACCTCCCCTCAGTTGTCACACTTGTCTTCCATTGCAAACTCCAAATCAACTTCCCTCCAACGACCGCCAAATTCGCCGGACCATCCTTCCCAAAGTAACCAGCTGATCTCCAAACTCGAAACTTGGTCTACAAATTCCCTCGAGTCCGAGTATAAGACCCTGCCTCCATAGACTGCGATGCCGGCGGTGTCGGCGCGACGGCGCGATCGACTCTCGATACTCCAGATTGGCTCGCGACGTTGGCCGGGAGAGCACTGTTCGGTTCGGGCTCGGTCGGGCCTGCGCGGCGAACATGGCCGAAGTGGCTCGCGCGGCACCGGCGACGGAGGCTCGCTCGCGCGGACGGGGTCAAAATATATTCAGTGTATTGGAAACAAGCATGCGACGTGCTGACGTCTTTTGTTCGCGCGCGCTTGTCAGCCAGCCCCGCGAGCCACGAGCCGCAGCACCAGCGACAACCGCAGCCGCAGCAGCGCCACGCTCGCGGCCACGTTTCGTCTAACGGCCGCACGGCGTGCAAACCGCGCCGCTTCGCCGCGCCCCCCCCCCCCCCCCCCCCCCTCCTCCCGACCCGATGCGCCTCGTACATGTGCTCCGAGTCAGCACTTCGTCATTTCCAACCGCCCGCGCGCTTTATAATAATAATACGCGGCCGAACAATGCGCGATTGGCCGAAAAAAGATGGCGCCGACGCGGGGCACGGATGCGCAGCATCGGCGCGCGTTCGCGAAATGAAATAATGGACCGAGCCGCGACATAAATCGCGATGCCGGGCAAATGTATTAATTCGGCTCGGTCATTTTGTTAAAGCGAAATGACGACGAGGAGGATATCATGCTGGATTGCAAAGTTTGAATTTCAAATTTGGCGCCAAAACTATGATATTGACAGATAGATTGGGATGATATGCAAAGAACGAGAAGGGTCGATTTTTTGTTGTATTTTCTCTGGTTACGTCTAGAAGAATCAAAATTTCGGATAATATTTTGCTAGAAAACGTATCTGTAGTTTCCACTTTTATTTTTTAGGTTATTTTAGCCATGTCCAAAATTACGGGAAGTTTTTCATACAAAATATTAACTGAAAAATTGAATATATCATATCGAATTGAAGACAATTTAAGAGCAAATCGAGCGATTCCTTTGATTTTTGATTTCGATGTTAATTATTATTTTATTTAATGCAAAAACCCTTGAATGTCGGTATTGCAGGAATCTTTTGCAATTTTCCATTGTGACATCCTTTTAACATTACATTATTATTTGAAAAGTTTAAATGTACGATTGTTGATTTAAATACTGAGAAAATCTAACATATATCACTGTAAATTAGGTATCTAAGCTTGTCCTTAGATTAAAACACTGGCTTAGTGTTTTAGACATCTAGAGTGTCTTAAATTAAGACATTTTTTGTGTCTTAGGTATGAAAAGTGTCTCGAAGCTTGATTTTTTTGAAGTTTCCAATATCGGGACGCTTCGATTTCTAATGTTTCTAATTTCGAAATTCAGTAATTATATTTTATAATAATAAGTGATGAAACACGCACTATTTTCAGTGATATTTCATTTAGTGATATTTTCTTTATTTTTAGTGATTTTTCATCGACAAAAAGTATCTCTTTCTCCGTGCATTGAAGTACGCAAGTAAAGCGCCGTTTCGCAAGGGAAATAATGAAAGAAATTGCCTCGGTGTAATAGTTTCGAGCGGATTTCAACATTCCACTTTTAAAGACCTTTCCCGAACGATTTGGAATAACTGGAGACGGAGCGAAATGAGCATAATGAGAACGGACGTGTAGGGAAAGAGAAAGAGAGAGAGAGAGAATGTGAAATATGATTTATCGCGTGGCAGCGCAGGGGTCGGGATTTGCTACCAGTTTAGCATATTCGGCTTTCGCCCCCCTTGGTGGCGGCGATGCATCATGCGCCCACGCCGCGATTCGTAAGATCGGGACCCCGATCTCGCTTGTCCGGCTCACGATTCGACCGCGCGAATTTGCATCCGCGGAATCCCGTTCGTTTATGCAACGGTGGCCACGAAATGCGCGAATATTTGCCGCCAGTCACGGATAATCGCCGGCGTGCGCTGCTGGTAGCGACGACGAAAAATCAACCGGAAGTTCGGCGCGAAAGTCGAATGCATTCTGAGGCTTGGGGGGGAAACGAATGTTGGTCGGTTTGATGAAGCGGAAGTGATGTTCGAAGAATTAGGTTGATGTATTTTATTGTTAGAATGAAATTTGGTGAACAGAATTAAATTTTTGTGTATTTAGAGAATGAAATGTATTTAAGAATGAAGTTTCCTGACCAAATTTCATACTTCGTATTTAGTGTAGTAATAACGAAGTTCGAAGAAACAACTTTATTTATTTTATTGTTAGAATGAAATTCGGTGAACAGAATTAAATTTTTGTGTAGTTAGAGAATGAAGTTATTTAAGAATGAAGTTTCCTAAACAAATTTTATACTTCGAATTTAGTGTAGTAATAGCGAGGTTCAAAGAACCAACTTTATTTTATTGTTAGAATGGAATTTGGTGAACAGAATTAAATTTTTGTGTATTTAGAGAATGAAGTTTCTTGAACAAACTTCATACTTCGTATTTCGTGTAGTAATAACGAAGTTCGAAGAACAAACTTTATTTATTTTATTGTTAGATTGAACTTTGGAGAACAAAATTAATTTTTTGTTTAATCAAAATAAGAATGAAGTTCTATGAACAGACTTCATACTTTGTATGCAATGTATTAATAATGAAGTTCGAAGAACCAATTTTTACTTATTTTATTGTTAGAATGAACTTTCGTGAACGGAATTAAATTTTTAGGTATTTAAAGAATGAAGTGTATTTAACTTTGTAGGTAAGAATGAAGTTTCACGAACAAATTTTATCCTTTGTATATAGTATAGTAATAATGAAGTTCGTTAAACAAACTGCACAGCATGCAATAAAAATAATAAGTTGTATAAGCAAACTTCATACTTCACACACGTCATAATAGTTTAAAAAATCATTTAAAGAACTTCACTTACCAAACGCCTGAACGATCAACGAAATCTGATAAATTATTACTCACTTCATAAATATTACAGTAATAGTAGTAATAGTAGCTTGGAAGTGTACTTTGTACTTCAATTTTCTCTATCAGGAGACACGGTAGTGTCTCCGGCCAAGTACAAAAAGAAATACCGTGTCTTCTTTTAGGAAACCAACATTATTATTATACGAAAAGCAAACGTCGACAAATTTTGTGGTCGGCCGATACGGTTTCGATCAATACTTCTTTTGCAAGACGCTTATACAAAAATGGTATAAGCGGTTTGCAAGAAGTACAGATGACTCAAGGCAAAATTGGTATAACATGATTATTTACTAAAATTTTTTTTTTATCAATAAATCTAATATATCAATATTGTCGACGATTTGAGTTCGGATAATGGAATTCATAAAAAAAAGTCCTTATTCGAATGTTCTAAACTGCCTGACAAATGTAACTTTCACAATTAACTTCTTTTTCCGACCCTACCGGAAATTCTTAATTTCCTCAATGTTTATCGTTATCTTTCCACTCAGCGTCGTTTCAATGCCTCCTTCCATGTCAAAAGTTCACTACCTTTACACTCGATATTCGTGCATCGTTTGTATCCAAAACCGACGCGAAGTCGCATTTGAATGTGCTTATTCCCACATAAAGTACCTCCGATCGTCGAACGCTTCGTTCGGCTTCTGCTTCCTGAAATCGTTTTCGGAAACAGCGCGCCGCGATTGATTAGAATCTCCGCGAGGTGATCCCGACGCGGCAGAGTTACTGCCCGGTCTGGCGCACCGTGTCCCGAGAGCTTGTAATGGCGATTCGGAGTAATGACTTGCGAATGACCTTTATCGGCGGCGCAACGAATTCACAATTACAACCGATAGTTATCGTTACGATTAGCGAGTCATGGTTTATTCAAATTCGAATTCACCGCCCGAAGGAACTGAAATCGAATTTTGTGCTGCGATTCGCTCGACCACTTTTTGCCGTTAAAAAATTAGAAAATCAATCTATACACAACTATGAAATTCCGCGAAACAGTATTCATTCGCGACTTATTTGAAAAAAGTATGTATTGTAAAATAAACAAAGTGTAACGTATTTTAAACAAATTTTTTTTTAAGGTGTAGTTAAAGTAATAAATTTTATAAAATTTAGCAGAAACTGATCAAATTCAGATAACAATTATGAAAATGATAATAACAAGTCAAATGAGCCAATATTTGTTATTGATGACTAAACTTTTTCCTTAGATTTATCTTCGAAAATCAATTTATCAGGTTTCAAATTTCCCGCGCTCACTTTGCAGCGAATATACGAAATTCGCCGGAATCGTTTGACGAACGCATAATGAGATTACAAACTTGAAAGAAATAGGATGTTTTCCCGCGATAATGGAGACGTCTCGCGATAAATTCTCGCGCGTTGACACAGATCGTAAATCCAAGTGATAATCCGTCGGCAAAAAATAGCCCCGTTGTTGGGAACGTGGAAAAACCGCGTGCTGCACTTCCTCGCGTGGCATAATGCCATAATGAAATTGCCGTACATAAGTTGACTTTGAAATGTATCCCAACGCGTCTCAATTAATGAATTTATGGAGTTCGCCTATGAAGTTCGTGCACGTAAGAAAGAAGTACTGAGTAAAAAACGCGAAGAGTTAGCTAAACTCGACGTTTGAATGGCATTGTAACGAAATTTCAAGACACAAATTTTCGATGAAACTTTAGCGTAGCGAAGTACAAGAAAAGAACCAATTATTTACAGTATTTTTCTAAAAAAAAGCACGTTAGTTGAATCAACATTAATTCAACGTTTAAAAAACGTTGTAAAACAAGGTTTAAAAAACGTTGTAAAACAACTTTGAGTAAACGTTAAATGAACCTTCGAAATCAATTGATGTTGAATTGAATCGACGTTGACGGTCTAACATTGAATCAACGTTGAAAAGTAGTTGAATTTTGGTTAAGTCGAAGTTAAGTCAACGTTGACAGTTAACGTTTATTCCAGGTTGATAAACGTTGGAACAGGGTTAAATCAATGATAATAGCAGGCTGAGGTTACTTCAGGGTTGATAAATAGTTAAATCGAAGTTTAATTTGCGTTGCAATTCAACGTTGAATCAAGGTAAAATTAAACGGTTGAACTTCAACGATTGTCTGTTAAATGTGTGTTATTAATAAGACATTTTACTGATGCTTTTACCATTGAATCATTGGCGTTGATTAATTATAATTTATTATAATTAGTTGATCTTTGACTCAACTAATTATAATCATATTTCTACGTTAAATTGCGAAGTTGACTCAACGTTGATTTGATTATAGATCAACTCTACATCAATATTGCTTTTGTCAACTTTGACCCAACTTTGAACGAACAGTTTATCAATTCGCAATCAATTGATTAACTGTCAACGTTGATTCAACCTTCATTAAACCTTGATTTAAGTGTTCAAGTCATCTTTACAGTCATTTGATAATCAACTTTAAATTCATTTAATATCAAAAGTCATTCGTTAATTAAACGTCAATTTAACTTTTCGCAATGTTTAATCCACGTTTATTCAACTAATGTGTTTTCTTAAAATTGGTACAAAATTCGCAGAAATTACTCAGTAAAAAATATAATCTTTATAAACTCTAAATCAACAGTGTACTATCAACGTTGACTCAGCCCTGATTTAATGTTTGTCAACACAAAATCTACCTTAATCGTCCATGTTGATCCAACCTTGATTGAACCCGGGTGAACTACTTTCCTACTCCAATTCAATGTTAGACGTAAATTGAGTTCAACGTCAATTGCGTTCGAAAGTTGATTCAACGTAGATTTAACGTGTTTTCCATATTTAAACAACTCTTAATCTGAATCAACATTTTACCTAACGTTGTATCAACGTTGTTTTAACCAACGTGTTCTTTTAAGGTGCCATTCAATTTCACGAGTGATGGACATCTAAATCACATGCGTGAAGTACGCTTATGAAGTACATGAACGAAATGAAAGAAACAGGAATAACGATCCAGGAGAAAAGCTTGGTAGTCGGCGAAGGTGTAGGCAAGTTTGTATGCTCGGTCTGGCCATTGAATTATATGTCCGTATATAGAGCGCGCTAGTAGCGCGCGCGGAAAAAGAGACAAACGAGGGTTGGCCGCAACGAGGAAAACAAGTGCAAGGAAACTAGCTTATGCTAATCGGCCATGCGTCAACGCTTCGCAGCTCGTTGCCCGAGGCTGCACCGTTTGCAGTCTTATCCCAGATAAGACTGCCGACTGTGGCTTATAAGGTTCGCGCTTATTGAGAGAAGGAGATCGAACGAAACGAGCCGGCCGGCTCGTTCGTGCTCGCGTATCGTTTGTGCCGAACTGCAAACGTCAAAATTTAAATGAACCGACCTCTAATATGAATATAATATATTATATAACTATATATATTAACGATATACATAATGGACTCAGCGACGATGTCCTTTTTTTCATTTTAATTCTAAGACTTTATACGATTTTTATTTAAAGCAACTATCTGATATAGCTTGTTTTAGAATATAGTTTATATGCCATATCTATATGAACGTTATGGATTAAATTTTATACATACTGGGTGTGGCAAAAGTCTGGAAACAGTCAAATATCTCGAAATCTAAGCAACCTATTGAAACATAGAAAAACACGCCAAAAATATTTTCAAAAAATCTATTTAATCGTATCACTCATGTCCATTATTGTGAACTTCATTCGAATGAATTTCACAATTACGGTAGAAAGGGTAGAACTTACTCGTTCCTTTTATTTTGTACTTTGAATGGCATATTACAAAATTAATGTACGTATTTGCAGTTCATAGTCTAATAAACGAAATGTGGAAGGCTGGAACATTTAAAATTAAACAAGTAATTTTAGAAGTATAAATTTAATTGTTGAAGAAAACATTCAAATTTTACTCTACATAATTAACTTCATATTCACGCACACGAATATTGCATTGAGAAAAAAAGATTGCATCATCTTGAGATGGTAAAAAGATGGTACGATCTAAATAAATTATGTCATCTAGATTGCACCATTTCGTTTCGGTCCACCTGAGTTGTAGGTGGCGCAATGGTAAAACAGTGTTGACAATCTAAGATGGTAAGTTTGTAAAATGTTTTTCTTACCATTTCAAGATGGTATAATCTATTTAGATATACCATCTAGATTGCACCATTTTGTTTCGGTCCACCTGAGTTGTAGGTGGCGCAATTGTAAAACAGTGTTGACAATCTAAGATGGTAAGTTTGTACCATGCTTTTCCTACCATTTCAAGATGGTATAATCTATTTAGATGGTACCATCTAGATTGCACCATTTTGTTTCGGCCCACCTGAGTTGTAGGTGGCGCCGCAGTAAAACAGTGTTGACAATCTAAGATGGTAAGTTTGTACCATGTTTTTCTTACCATTTCAAGATGGTATAATCTGTTTAGGTTGTACCATATAAATTGCACCATTCTGCTTCGGTCCACCTGAGTTGTAGGTGGCGCCATGGTAAAACAGTGTTGACAATCTAACATAGTAAAATTGTGGCATCGTTTTCTTGTACCATCAATATGGTACAGTCTTTTTTTCTCAGCGTGGATCTAAATTCTACACCCGTACGTGTTAAAACCAATAAAACACCGGCAAACTCTGGCCGCCCGTCAAACAATCCGGCAAATAACGTCAATTACATCAATCGGGTTGGTAAGGGACAAAATAAATAGGAACGATTAACCGGTCGGCGAACCATCTAGCGGAGGCATCGGCACAAATGAACGAATCCACGGATGCAAATCACGGTGTACAATTGTGGCGAGGCACGCGAGATCAGTTGCGCGCGCGCAAGCAAAAGATGTAAAGGAGGACATTGCCGAGTTGGCTACGAGCGAGCTCTTCTCTTCTCCTCTTCCCTATAAAACAGCCGTAAGATGCTGGCTCGCGTAATTAACTTCAAGGCTTTAAGTCTCGTGATTCCGAGCCACTGATCTCTATATAGAACTGGATATGGGATGGAGCGCGATAAAGCTTCACTGGGATGGCTCATTCGGCCCTCGGTAAATGTAATTCGATTGACTATTGTGTGGATTGGATTGTGTGGAGTGGATTCGAGGTTATGCAAATGAAGTACCGGTAAAATGTAGCGATTTTTTTTAATAAATATATACACTGAAAAGAACGTTGTAATAAAACTATCATATTTTATTTTTCCTCACTCGAAAATAAAATAGCTTGGTTCGGCTCGTGATGCCAACATATTTTATTTTCCCGTTAGGAAAAACGTCGTACTCAACTCGGGAAAAAATGAGTTTTATATTGGTAGCCCTGCGGGCTACCAACTTTAAACTCAAATAATATACTATTAAAAGTGGTACATGGTAATGTTTATATATTGGTTTAAATATTCACAATGGATAATAACTTTTGGAAACAAGTAATAAATAAATTCCATCTATTATGGTTGATTCATCAATTGCAAGTTATTATTAAGTAGAAAGTTATTATGTTTTTGTTAAAAGAAGTCAAGTTTTACGATTCAAGTTGTAACTTTCACAATTTTATTTTAACGTTACCAACGTTTGTTAATAAAACGCAAATTAATTATACTTTTTTTGCAATAAATTTCAGAATTATAAGTAAACAAATGAAATTTCCTATTTTGAATTTGCTGAAATACATACGAGCTTTAATTTCGATTTTCCATGCAAAAAATTTTTTCTACTTTGACATCGTCGCAGAAGACCGTTGCAAAATTTCAGCATTCAGATTTACTCGTCGAAAAGTGTATCAGATTTCATTTCCATTTACTAATAAACGTTAAAAACTTTGAGAACATAGAAAAAAATGTTTCCAAACCTCGACCGTAAAGCGTAACCGAAGAAGCCAAGTGCGAAAAACGCGCATAAATTAAATCGAACGTAGAGCGGCCGATACGAGCCGCGAATGAAAGCGTCGGGCGTGCAAAAAAGCGGCGATTTCCAAACGCCGCTTTTCCGACGATAAAACCGCCGATGGATTACCAACGCGGTCCACAAAGAAACGGCGAAGGACAAACGACGCCCCGGGTGTGTTTTTAATAGCCGGCCGTGGTTTCTATTGGAGTAGTTAATTTGTAAAGTATACGCATGAGCGGCATTTATGAAATACCGCCGTTAATGCGGCATGGGACGATTTACATAAAGAGCCGAGCCATTTAGCACGGTTTTTCATCGCGCGCGAGCGCACCCGACCACGTGGCTGATACCCGGCCACGGAGGCAATCTGGCTACCGTGCGCGCCGTATACACGTCAACGTGCCGGAGCCGTGCGTAATGTACACGCGCTCGACGTTATCGCCGATGCAAATTAACAGTGGGAATCGGCCGTCCGTGCTGCCAGACGGTCATGAATAATGCATCGCTCGGATGACAGATCTCGCTGCGAACAGCGCGAACGAGCTTGCCGCGCGCTTTTTGTCCGCCCAAATGCTTTGTCTAATTATAAATTACACGCGGGGCTCCGGGGCGCTCGATTCGAGACGTGGAAGTGGATGCTTGCGAGAAACCTGGGAGTTCCGTTTGATTGTTTTTTCTTTTTTCCGGGAGGATTCAAATTTCCCGCCATTTTACAAATCTCGTATAGTTGAAGGTAGAATTGAGTAATTGGTGCGTAAGTGAGTGTCGTGTGTCACGCTCGATTGTTTTTTGACGGGATTTTAGATTCTTGTCATCTTTCAAGCTTTATGTGCCACAGTTGTATGTTGAATTTAGTCGTACGAACATAAAAGTCATGTTTTCCGACTTGAGTACGACGTTTCGCCTGATGGAAAAATTAAGTACTGTTGGTATCACTCGCCAAAGACGATTAATACCTTCGTATTTTATTTTCAAGTGAGGAAAACATTGGTATGGTTGGTATTAATCGCCTTCAGCGAGTGGTATCAATTATATTTCAGTTTCAAGTGAGAAAAATGTTGGTATGGTTGGCATCAATCATCGAAAGCAATTAACGGGAACAGACTTTGTTTTCGAGTTAGGAAGACATTGGTATGATTGGTAGGTGTTAATCGACTTCGGCCAGTGGCACCAACTATATTTCATTTTCGAGTGAGGAAAATGTTTGTATGGTTGGCGTTAATTATCAAAGGCGATTAATACCAACATATTTTATTTTCGAGTTAGGAAGACATTGGTATGGTTGGTTGGTGTTAAGTGCCTTTAGCTGGTGGTACCAACTATACTTCATTTTCAAATGAAACAAGTGTTGGTATGGTTGACAACAATTATCAAAGGTGATTAATACCAACATATTTTATTTTCGAGTTGGGAAGATATTGGTATGGTTGGTTGGTGTTAAATACTTTTAGCCAGTGGTACCAACTGTATTTCATTGTCGAGTGAGGAAAATGTTTGTATGGTTGGCGTTAATTATCGAAGACGATTAATACCAACATATTATATTTTCGAGTTAGGGAGACATTGGTATGGTTGGTTGGTATTAATTACTTTTAGCCAGTGGTACCAACTGTAGTTTACTTTCGAGTAAGGAAAATGTTTGTATAGTTGGCATCAATTATCGAAAGCGATAAATACTAACTTATTTTATTTTCAAGTAAAAAATAGTGTCTATATTTCACTGCTGTTTCTCCCATTTAAAATTCGTCATCCCATTTCACCTTGCACAATTTCCGACAACAAATCACTACAAACTCAAAATCGCTCTCTCTCTCTCTCTCTCTCTCTCTCTCTCTCTCTCTCTCTCTCTCTCTGCGATCCTTTTACTTGTATCCATAATTTTTTTCTTTCTTTTTTTTCTCGCATCACGTTATCGAACCCGCGGAGATTATCAGCCGCGCTCATTACGACGAAATTGCGTCGAATGGAAATCCACTTCACCTTCCCGGAATACATTAATAGGATAATTCGCCGGCTCGGTGTATGTGTTCCTAATGATAGTGCTACGTGTCAAAATGCGATTAGACACATTCGCCTCTCGCGCTGTCGCGAGCGTAACTAATGGACGGATAGAAAAAGCACGTTCGACGTAATGTGGGTTGTGCTGCCAATAGATTTTACGCGAGAGGCTAATAATTTGTTCGGCGTAATAGTCGGCTCGGCCGAAGAAGGATTTAATGTTTGAAATTAAGAAGCAACATCATTGACCAGATGTTGCTCGCGCCGAATGCATTTCATGCGATATGAATTACAATTATGAACCACCAATGTGGATCTTAGATGCGAAGTTTAGCTCGGCGTTAAGGGCGTCAATTTTGTGAACGGTCATTACATGTGAACTTCATATTCTAATTGCGCGGACGACGTTCAATTATAAAGTTGGTTTCAGTTGCGGATAATGATTTCGGTTATGAACTTCTTAGATTAGATTTGAAGATTGTTTTGCGTGCTTTGCATTCTGATGATCATTTCTGAAAATATGTTATTTATTCATTTTGCGTCCAAGGGAGTAATATTATTTCGATTTTTAGTTGGTTTTTGATTTTCGATTTCGTTCGTGAAGTTTTGATGTAAATTTTATGAAATTATAATTTTTATACATTAGTGCGTGTACTTTTGCATGCATTTATACATGCACTTTTACATGCACTTTTGTATGCAGTTTATAAGCACTTTCGCATGCATTTTTACACGCACTTTTGTATGCAGTTAACATGCATTTCTGCATGCACTTTTGTATGCAGTTCGCATGCATTTTTATGCAAAATTGAGTCCTATTTGAGTTAGTACAAGAAACGTAAGTGCATGTAGTTGTAACGTTTTTTGCAATGAATTTAGCAAATGTAATGATTTTTAAATATATAAAAAATAATTTTTTAATGAAAACAAAAATAAACAAATTTAAATTCAGAACTTTAATTTTGATATTTGAAGTCATATTTGATATGTAAACATTTGTTGCAAAACTTCAATAATTTACAACATTTGCTTGCAACAAATTCTAGTTTTTATCATTTTTGAATACACAAAATTGAAAATTCAAAATGATAAGTAAAACCAACAATAAAACCTTTCATTTTTAATTTAAACTTCAATTTTCGATGGATAAAAATTAATTTCACTTTAAATTCTTCGCAGAAAAAAAAATGAACAAAAAATTCACGTTCGCAAATTCACGTTGCAAAATTCATATTACAAAATTCACTTTTCTGAGCAATTAATATCTTTTGTTCAGTGAATGTGCAATAAAAATAAACATTACCCAATATCTACCATTTTGATTCAACTCGAAAAAAAGTATAAATAACGTATAGAATAAAATGAGCACCTAATCGAATTACTTGTTCTTCTTTTTGTTTCAGGTAAGTCCCCATCTCCGAAAGCGCGCTCGATTCGCGATGCAAAACTTCTCATCAATCAATCATCGTCACGATCGAAAAATACGAAGGACCGAGAAAGAGGCGAGAAAAAGAAAAAAGGTGTCGTAACAATATTCCGCACTTTTTGCTCGCTGCGCGTGTATTTCACAAAACAGACGTTGACATTCCACACGTCCATTATCCTCCGATTATTGCGCAACGGGCCCGGTGGATGTCATAAGCTGAAATTAATTCGCGAAAACTTCATTATCAACGACGAACAATCCACTTTGCCTACCTCTTTCCTCGCGGATTTCTGTTTTTTTCGCTCCACTCACCCCCTCCCCCCCCTCTCCCCCTCCCCTTCTGTCTCTCTCCCTCTTCCTTTCCCTTCTCCCTCCTCCTCACCCTTACCTCCTCGCTCCACCCCCCCCCCTCCCCTCTTCTCATCTATCTTTTGTTTCGATTCG
>JABFOV010003477.1:0-16305 GCA_022817685.1 Aradophagus sp. ZL-2020
TATTATTATTATTATTATTATTATTATTATTATTATTATTATTATTATTATTATTATTATTATTATTATTATTATTATTATTATTATTATTATTATTATTATTATTATTATTATTATTATTGTTATTGTTATTATTATTTATTCTTTTTTTTATTATAATTATTTTCATAATATTTAAACTTAAATAAAAAAATTATAAATTACTTCATTTACAATAAAACGAGCTGTTGAAATATCCCGAAAAAAGTGACCAATAAGATTCCCGGAGTCGTAGACCTTGTTCCTTCTAGTTACAGGCATTTTCGAGCGGATAATTTTAGGACTTAACGAGGTCGCTCGACAAAACAAAGTTATCAAACTAGAACGATTTGCTACTTTGCCAAAATTGGTGACAAAAAAAGGAGAATGAAAAAAAGAAACGGCCCACCGCCTACTAATATCGATCCGAAAAATGGACGCTTGAGGTAACAAATCCCATTCCGAGAAGAGCGACCGAGATCAATCGACGTGCGCTTAAAATCGACGAAATAGTCAAGTACTTAGCCAGAACCGACCACCGGCAAACATTTTCCAATGTATCGATTTCCAATATGAAACCTGAACGCACACGAGATATTGAGAAATGCCTCTCATTAACTTAATTCAAGACGTTTCACGAGGGAAATATAAAAGTAGTGTCAAATAAAAAATTACAGTCTTACTATTATGGAATATAAAAATCAATTTATCAATATAATTTACAAAGTCTATTGATACTTTTGTAAAGCAAACATTTTTATTTTGTCTCAAGAGCAAAAAAATATTTATTTACTAAAAAATAAGTATACAAAAAAAGATATTGTTACATTAACATTACTTTATGTAACTTAAACATTAACTGAAATAGAAACACTTAAAGTTAATAATTATTAAATGTACGTAATACTATTTTCCGAATGATTTATATCACGGTATTAACATATATAATTACCACAATTAAATATATTACGTATTGAATATTGTAACTTTTTTATATTAAAAAAGTATACATAATTTTTTTATTGATCTAACAACGATTTTGTTAGGATACACCTTGAGATATCAAATATTCGTTACATAATTCGAAAGAAGTGTCACTTTGGTCGTAAACATCACACTTGATGATCTCAATAGGATATAAAAGTTAGAACTAACAACTACTAACTAATTCTAATCGATAAGCTTCATGATCAGATCGCGCTTCCAAAGTGTTGTAATGTTTCGAAAAGCAGTTAACTAGGTGCTTCGATGGTTATTTTATGAACTGTCTCTCAAATTTATCGGCTTTCCAAATCCTTCTTTATGGTTTTTATTGCAATACTAACGGCGGAATATTTTATTCTAATAACTTAACTTAAAAGTTGTAAGCTTCGCCAGAACAAGTGGAATTTAATTTCACAAATCGTCTCATTAGTATGTAGGCAAATTTTTTGTAAAATCTCATTTGAAGAAAAAAAAAAAAAATCAAACCAAAGAAAATTAAAGTTTAATATGATGATTTTATGTTGAATTTGAATTAAGTAGATTATTTTTTATACGCTTACTTTTGTATGTGAAAAAGAGCTACCGAAAATAAAATTACTCCGAACGGTTAAGTCTAATTTGGATAATCTAAAACTAACTTTGCCTACATTATTATTTATAATGCATCAAGCGTTTTGTGTAAAAATTCGGCATAGTCGCGATGCCTGTCATAACTGCCAATAAACGATCGGTCTCGTTTGCCAAAAAACAAAATTTGCTACCGACGTCCTTCCGCGTAGATTGATTCTTAGCATGCAAATGATCAGTCACCTTGAATTGATTTGAATGTGTTAGTCCTTCTTCGGCAATATTATGGAAATCCAGCCTAATCAACCTATTACATGAAATCAAATGCAATTCGGTTCTGATTGTCTTTTCGTTAATATTCATGTGGACTAGCCGATAATATTCATAATTGGTCAGTCTTGGGTTAATCATGCAAATATTAGTGGGAAAACAAAGTTTGGCTCATAGTTTGGCCACGATTTGAATTTCGAAATATTAAAAAAATAAGCTGATTTGTATATGGCTGATATCCTACGTCGAAGAAATACTTGGCAGAATCAAATACATTTAAACTTGAATATAACAACTCCATTTTTTTGCGAAACAACGATCCAAGTACATTTTATAGCTAAAAAAATAAGCCTATTCAGTATTAATTCAGGTATATAATTCAAAATATTTCCAAATATTACAAAAAATTTTAATCTCATTGATTTTCAAAAAAGTTGCAAGTGAAGTAAAGTGGAAAGTTAAAATACTTATTCATTCAAGCTAAATTATTCACTACCGAAAAACATGTGCCATTTTAACAAAGTGTCACGGAAAGCTTCTAACGGAAATTGTTTTCTATAATAAACACGGATTGCGTGTCATTAACAACTAATCATTCCCGAAATACAAATTACATAAAGTGTTGCGAAGAGAAATAAAAACCTGATACGAAGCCGGCAAGCTACGTTCGGTGCGGTTTAAGTATTAGCAACTTTGAATGGAGCTCCCTGCAGTTTTGTTGATAGCCATATAGTCATTTGTCAAGCGGTGCCTTTGTGGCCGTAGAGAAAAGCGGCTCGAGAAAAATCTACATAGGCTTGAAACGCGCTGGAAGGGACATTCTAACGGAAGGTTTAGTTTTGTCAAAACTCTTGCCAGCGTGTAATTTCCAACAACTTTAATCTGTGATAAGTTATTAAAACATAATAAAAGATGTTACAAAGAATTCAATTATCTTTAAAAATGATTAAAAATGTGTGTCAGCACTCTTAAAACAAATCTTTTTGTATTGACAATTGTCCTTTAATAAAAAAAAAGAATTCCTCTTGTCTCAATTTATATCTTATTTGATTGTAAACAGATCCGCTTGACTTAAGAGGATTTCTTCTGATGAAAAGCAAACTTTGTAAACATGTTTTATACACCGAACAAGTTTACATATCTTACAGGTTTTGCGAAATATCCGCACAAATTTATTTACAATTTTACATTGCAAACTTGGACATTTTTTACGTTCAAATTACTTAAAGTGTATCGATTTGTGTAAATTTCAAAGACTTGTGTAGACCGTGACTCGAAAAATGTCTCAAAGGGAGGAACTTTTTTTACAGTAAAATCTTGGTTGAAATATGCAAACGTCGCATGTACTTTAACGTGCGGAGAAAAATGTTATAAGTGAAAATGATCGAAATTATGATCCGATCGTTTGATAAACAACAACGCATGACCGGCGAGTTTCATGAACTTCTTGACTGGTTTCTCCAAGTGCCGGCCGAAATCGAAAGGTTGAGGGGTGGCGTGACGGAGGTCGCAAGATTGGTCCGAAAATTTCGATGCCACGAACGGCTCAGGCAGTCAACCATATGGGAAGCATACGGCGAGCAGGCGCCCAGTCATTCGCTCCTCCGAGTTTACTTTAATCTACTGCCCTAACCAAACTACCGTCGGAAAAAATCAGGTGGCTCCTCGCCTTGTGCCTTCCGCTCAATCTTCCGAAGCTCGGCTCACACATTTCTCGATACCGAAGGCGTGCGGTGTCGTGGCACACGACGCCACGTGCCTACGTGCCAATCCCGCTGCTGTTTCGAGACAGTACAAAAAACAGTTCATATTACCGTCACAAAGATCAATTCAAAATCAAATAACACGGGATGAATGTGTCGCATAAGCATGGTAGACTGTTTGGGTTGATACTGTTGAACTTGGCGTCAATGCCGGGAAAAAGGATTGATCAAAAAGTGGTTGAATTTTCCAACTGGTTGTCATTTTTTGTCAAGAAAATTGCAAGCTAATTTAATTTCTCGTTGCGTTATGTTACACCAATATGATTTCACCGATATTTAAATATTCTATCGTTGGATTTCGCAAAAAATGTATAGACACATAAAATACTAAAATTAAATTCTTTCACTTCGAAATATGAGCTTGTAAAATGTGTTCATATGTTTTTGATTTATATTTTACAATCTTCAAGATTTTACCTACAATAGAGCAATAATTTAAGCTTATTTTAATTAACCAAAAACTGACCGGAAATACTGTTTTTAATGCGAGAAGATGAATGCGTGTTTAGGTCCATGATAACTATGAAATTGATTAAAACGTTGCCGGAATTTATGAACACTCGGTATAATTGAAACTTTTTCGAAACAAATTTATGAGACAACAATTCACTTACGGGAGAACGAAGGAATTTGAAAATCAATTTTTATTTCCGGTATTTTTACATCAATCTGATAAACAAAATTGTTGAAAGTTTGATTGACTTAATAAGGTTTAAATATAAATCATATATTTGAAACATAAATTTCAACTCGAAAAGTTTTTTTGCAATAATTGATGTATATAACATTAAATTTTAAACAATGTGTAATATTGTGATCTAAAAAATCAAATATCGATAAATCATAAATACAATAATTGATAAAATGATTATTCGAAAATAATTACAAAGTAATATTGGGACCAACATTTTCAAACATTATAATTCAATAGGAACAAACACTTTAAATTTCTTTCTTTTCTTATAAAATTGGATAGTCCTCAGATTCGGTGGGGTATTATAATAGCGAAGTCCCCTATTAAGAAATAGATTACAACCTACATTAATGGGGCTCAAAATATGACCCATTCATCATACTTTTGTCTCTTCGGAATAAAGCGTTAGAATTACGATATTTTTTTCACATATAATTCGATTGGGCGTTCGCATTACCATAATGAAATATTCAAATCATTAATTTTCCAGTTTTTACACACAATAAATAATTGTAATTAAAACAGTGCCAAAGAAAATGATAGTAATTTGTTAAAACTAAAAAAAAAAAAGGATTCACTTTACATTCACATAAAACAACGATAAATTGACAAAGTAACACTCAAATTAAAATTAAATGATAATATGTTTTTTAATAAAAAATCAATTAGTAAATTCAATTTAATTGATTATCAGTAATATTTTTATGGCGATATTACTGTCACCCTAATCGATCCAATCAAAATTTGATAGCATCGATTAAATTTTTTTCCCACTGCAACTTGCACCTAAGGTCGGCCGACGAGTTGCGCGCCATGAAAATCTTCATGTGCATAATCGGCGCATCGAGATTAGTTACCAAAAGTAAATAGCAGAAGGAGACGAGTGAAAATACCACAGAAGCGTAAGGTCTAGTTACATCTTTACTCACTCAATTAGCAAAAACAGGTAGGATAAAGTTCTGCGGTGAACGCGACGGTGGTCCCGGACGAGTCAACCAGCAACCCGATCTCTGTCATACCCCTCGGCCAATCGTGTTGGATTTCGTCATCGTCCCATCCCAAATATCTGCTTAAGTAGCAAAAAGATAATCCGGTATTTAAAAACTCAACATCTTTGTACAGCGATAACGTTGAGTACAGGAAATGTTGCTTTGATCTTTTATTCCACACCGTTTTCCATTATCAAACTCTTCGCTCAGAGAAATAGATGTACAAAATGATGAGGTAGTTTATTTAGATAGGAAATGAATAATCAATTTTTTTTATCCATATACTTGCTCTTGACGTATTTTTAGATATTCACTTTGATTATTTAAATATCCAACTTTTCAGATAATTAAACCGACTATTCGATATGATTATTAGAACTATATAGATATCTCTTTTAAGTATCTATTTATTTGAGTATTGCAAACTTGCAAAACTACATCACGGATATCTAATAATCGATGTAACATGTATATTATAATTTTTACAACTTCTTAATGCATCCAAATTTCGGCTACTTTTTGGTCTAGAAAATATCTACGTGACATTTTTTACGCAAGATAATCCTTTTTTTTCGAAAGAATAGCAGCAGAAAATGAAAGAAGACCGGAGCTGCGTGCCCGAAAATACGGAACTTAGCTTGGACAGTTATCCTTTTCGGGTTTCTTCCGATGCGTTGAATGTCTTCGAAACCATAGAAAATGTGAAACAAATAAGTTGCGGAACTGAAGAAAAAATACGTGCTCACGCGTAATTCCTGAATATAATGCAGAGTGAAAGCAAAATAAAAATGCAAGTCGAAAGAAGAGGAAGGGATCGTTCTTTGAAAAGCGGTAGATTCGCGTGCGATATTCATTATTTCACGTTGAAGTTCGGAAGGAAGAATTAGGATTTTCAAAATCAAATTATTATTAAATATACCTGATCGAAGAGAAAGAAGAAAGAAACTATTTTAAAAAAATTACTCTGCGAAAATAAGAGTTCTAAATTACAATACTAAACTATAATTATACACTGAAAAAACGATACCGTACAATATGGATTGTAAAATTTTCAGCATGCTTATTGATCGAAATAAAGCAATCTAGCAATGTCATTGATTAAAATTAGTTACGATATTGTAAACAGCTTACTATATGAAATCGTACACTTCACAATGTACTATTGAAAAAATATATTCTACTTTTACTATTTGATTTTTTTACTATTTATATATTTAAATTATTTACTATATACTATTAAAAAAATTCCTATTTTAATATTTTTTACTATTTCAAAAGTAACTTTTACTATACAATTTACCAAACATTCCTAACATTTACATTCGCAAAAAAATATTGACACAAATCGGCTATAAGAACAAGATCACTAAAAAACGGATACAAATTCTTGGCAGCAACGACCAAAAAGTACGCGCGCATACGTCTTTATCCGTAAATGCAAACGAGCCGGCCGTAAAGACATAAATAATCGTCAGTGAAAGAATAACGTATTATTTGCCACCGAGCTTAGCAAATGAGTTCACGTTATATTTAATTACTTGACACACGCCTTGGGCGTGTCTCTGCTGAGAAACCGACAAGTGGGAGTGAGACGGACGACGTTAGCCGGTCGGACTTGACCGCCAAAGAGGACGTTTTCTTAAGACCTCGTCCAGTTTCGGCCGCGGCGTCCGAAATCCAAAATCAAGATAGCGAATCGCATTCTCGTAGCAGCTATCTATTTTCGATAGAGAGTAGCATAGAACTCGAAGCCTAATTGTTGGTTCCACTAAACCATTCTATTTCAAAACGAGCTTTAATAGATGAAAGCAATCAATTCCGATCGGGATAGCGACGCAGCTATGAAAAATGGCCCGTTTCTATCTTGGCTTCGTTCTAACCCAAACACAATATTTTCATTTCACGATTTCGCCTCGCTAGAAAATCCTCGGTCGGGACGCGAAATAAAAGCAAAACGTATACGACTTGCGCTGATGTCGGCGTGGTTCTCATTTTGAAATGTTTGTCGATGAGATCTTTTTGAAATTCAATCTTTGCGCTTTGAATAATTTATATTTCATCATCTTTTTAATAAATACATAAATAAAAAGGTTTATGTGTGAATCAGATTTGAACAATTTTGCGATTAAATTTTAGACCATCTGAGAAACGTAAGAAAACGTTATGCGCCCGATACGAATGATATTTTTCTACCTGAAAAGACTAACGACTTCGCGTCTCCCGATTCTCAATAATAATAGTATTAAGCGAAACGATACTGGAGGACTATTATCAAACAATAGACACGAAAGGGTTTTTGCGAGTGTTAGTTCCTCAGAGGAGTATCAATGAACAATTGTAGAATGTGCCTTTTTCGGCAACTTAATCCGTAATATTGTCGGACGGTCGTTTAGTTTCAACCCTTCCAGTTTCATAACAAAAGGACAGATTTTTGAACGGGCGCAATTATTGGATTCGCTATTTTATCTATTGTATTAATAATGCGCTCCGAAACACGTGCAGCTCGAGCATTTTTTTGAAAGATATTATTATTAAAAATATCATTCTAGAATTGAATTTTTACGATGAGAATCGAATTATTTATAAATGAATAAAAAAGCGGTTTAGAATCGCGTCAAATTTTTACTTGTTGTTCAACTCTTACCTTTCGTCGTTCCGATATTTAAATAAGCAACTAGAATCACGAATTAACTTGCGCGTATCGATGCACTGGTAGAACGTCAAAATAGTGACTCGCCACTTATTGAATTTAGACATAAAAACATCTGACTGTTAGATTGAAAAATATGTTTTGTATAATATCATAGAACGTAATATCGCGAAGGATTCGCATATTTGGTTTATAAAGGACTTCAAAATATCGAGTGAATAAAAAATTAAATTGATTTTCAATTCGAATATACTTTAGGAGAATCAAATATTCAAAATAATTAAATAAATAATAAAATTATTAATTCGTCCTGCTTTGTAACGTAAATAATATCATTTAAGTTACAAATTCTACTATTTGCGAATTATTTTCCAAAATCAGAAAGTATATTAAAATTGAAAAGTAATTGAAAAATAGTAAGTTCTAAAAGACTTTCGTTTTCATTCTTTCATCGATATATAAACATTATACGACGTGTACACAAACTCATAATGGGATAATTCTTTGAACCATCTTTTGCTAATTGGTGCTTGTGTTTCGAAACACTGTACGGGCGAATACTTTGTGTCGCAAGGGTTCTAAAGATCCATCCCCCTAATGTTTAAAACCTATTCCGGTTGCAATTATTGGACAAAAACAATAAACGCTGAAGAGGCGTAACTAGTTTGCTCCCTCGTCCCCAAAATTCGCATTCAATTCTAAGCTCAAAGCCGGCATATACAAAACTACAAGTTTAAATTTCATATAAATAAACTGAAAATTAAAAAAAAAAGAATCATTGAAATGGCTGTCAGATAATGAACATTTTATTAAAATATGAAAATTTTATATTCCTCTTTCACTAATATGAACTATCTAATAGTTATTTTGAAATCCTATTTCTCTCGGTGTAGCTTCAGCAGAAATTATGTTGCAATAACATAATATTTTTCTTACCATGCCATTTTCCCTAATTTCAATCTCCCATTAACTATTATTTATTAAGAAAGAAATGCCACAATGCAACAATAGGGAAGAAAAAGCAGTGGCTGAAGGACGACGAAAGGTAAGGGGAAAAGTATCATAAGCAAAACGAATCGCGGGCATAGTGGGGATATTGAGCCGGTGCATTGAGTCAATTTTCGCGTTTGTTTCGCATCGACGAAATATTGTTAAAAGCGCATAGTTTCGAAGAAACGGTGGGCGGGTTCACGAAGAAGCACCGTAACATATCCGTTTGAGGCCGACGGATCGGTGGCCACCTCTAATTTCGGTTCCGCAATTATACTCCGACGGAGAGTATATCAAAGCCATGGTTTTTCAATTTCGACACTTTTGTTCGGCTTCATTATCGTTGCTTCTGTTGTTCTTGGCCGCGATGCATTGTTACAAAATAGAAACGTCGGCGAAAACAATATCCTACCTTCATAAAGGATTTGCCTAGTTCATGGAAATAGCTTGCCTAGACGGTTTGCACCCTCGAAACCTATCCACAAGGCAATTAATTTACTTTGTTATGCTGATGCTCATTCCTTTCAACATTGACAAATTTGAATGCCGGGAATGGTGGAGTCGGAAATTATGGGTTGCTTTTTCTTGCGCTCAGGCTACTACGTCGTGTCAAAACACGAGTTGTGCTTTTGAATTCAAGTCGCGAGATTTTCGGACAAAAAAGTGGAAAGCAACACGGCCGATCGGTCTTACGTAAGGAAACACAATTGTGGTTTCTTTGTGCTTTTGAATATAAGCCGCGAAATTTTCAAGAAAAAAAAACGACGAAAGCGAACGTTACTTAAACCAAAATCTTCGTCCGCATAAATAAGGATTAAATTATTGTACGGAATCAGCGAAAACTTTGTGAAACATTTCTCTGCGTGTGGAGCATCCATTAGAATGCGGTCTTAAAATATACAAAAGGATTCCTCTATAATTTTCATAATCACCTAAAACTATAGTTGCATGACAAATGTTTGTCTATCGAAAATTGCAGGAAATTAGAAATAGCGAAAATTAAAAGGTACCACATTTGAATAAAAACCTGAAGGGTCTCGGGAACCTTCGACATCCTACTCGATTTGACACAGAATTCTACGCTAGACGAAATTTTCGATCTTTTCAACCTCTTTTCAACCTACGTTCAACCTCGTAGTTTTGGAATGATCAGCGGTTTTGAGGTTGAAAAAAGATTGAAATTGCAGCCTCTTCACCCTTCTTTCAACCTGATTTCCATCTTGAAGTTGCAGTTTTGGAATAATCTGCAGTTTTGAGGTTGAAAAAAGGTTGAAATTTCAGTCTCTTCAACTTCCTTTCAACCTCTTCTAAGCACCGAAATATGTTAACTCGAGTTACGTTTTCCCGTGAAACCATTGAATTCGAATAAATTCCTCTCCGTTGGCTACTTCCCACCAGACAAACACGGCCGTCGCATCCAACTCCATCGGCAGTTCCCATGCTAAGTTCACGAGAACTCCGCGCAATTATTGTTCGCCTCTTCAGAGCCAAACACGGTTTAATTAGAGGCTGCGGGATGAAAACTTACAATGCATACGAGCGTGTGTCATCGCGATGAACGCCGCTCTGCGGCGCATCGCGCCGCTTTGGATCCGAGCCACCTGTTGTGGATGCTTCGTCCAGGTCTGGTGGGGGACGCCGTGCGAAACCCCATAGCGCGGGTGGGGGCGAACCAGGGCTGCCATTGGTCCAAGGGCACGTGCTCTTCGAAGCTGACTCGCTCCCACAGACCATAAATCCCATGAAACCCTTTGGTCCCGCATCAAATGCGAGCCGTGTGTGCCATTGTTTACATCGCGCCGAGTGAAACCGACCAGTGTATGTGCCTTCGGATTCGCACGCGGCGATGACGAGTATGGAGCTGCAAGAGATGTTTCGCTATGGATACATATTCCCGCCGCAAGAATACGGACTGTCTAACACTTATCTGGACTTACCGAATTATAGTTACGACATTAAGGAGAAACGGGGTTTGCCGCCGGTCACCACACTTACGGTCCCACAATGTGGCTTCTACGATAACAGCAGCGACGGATGGCACACTCCTAGTCCGGCTGCAAGCTTAAGGTAAGGCAGTCTGGAAGCGGGCTCAACATCTGTTAAATTTCATTTATCAAATTTGAAAATTTGATAAACATACCTTCGTAGAAATTGTGGGTTATTTCGAGGAAGTTTTGTTGAAAAAATTGCGATTTTTTCGACGAAGTTTTTTGAACGAACTGTGGATTTTTGTGGGAAGGTTTTGTAAAGGGATTGTGAGATTCTTGTGGGAATGCTTTTTTATGAAGTTGGAGATTTTTTAGGTGATTGTGGATTTTTATGGGAAATATGAGTTTAAAAGCACATAGAGTAAATCGTAATGTGAAGCGTAATAAACTGACGGGTTAGGGTTTTATAATACTGGATTTTCTAATCTGAATTTTATTTATTAACATAGCGAAAATGTTTGCGCCGATGGAGTAAAGATCTAATTTATTTAATTCAATTAAACATGTTATTGAAATTTGTTTAAATTGTTTAATGTTTATATTCGAGCTAGCGTTAAGAATATTTGAAAGTATAAAACTTTTTTTGACCTTTTTAATTTCACCCCTAAACTTACAAAATTGGCCAATTTATAAATAAACGTTTTAATGTATGATGCTTATTGTAATTTGAGTCATTCGATAATGAGTTATTGCATCTTTTGATGAATTAAAAATTACTTTACATGGAAAGAAAAATTATTGTATCACGCACGCAAGTGTTTTCTGAGATTCTTTACGCCGCCAAGGAACTTGCTAGGGAACGTTAAACATATTAATATAAAAATAACATATAATTTCACAGAAGATTGTCACAGTAACTTTTTTTCCGTAAAGTGTGTTACTTTTTTCATATTAATGAAGTTGAATTACAGAAAATTTGATAAAATTCGTAATATTCTCAATTCTCGTGAACTCAAAGATGCAGTAAAAATCAAAAAGTTAATTAAATTTTAATCAACTGTTAATAAAACATTTTCTTTCGCAATTACAAAGTACTTTTCTTCGAGAAAACTCAAATTAAAACTGTTAAACTTCTTATCTTGAGTAGTTTGCAAAGAAATTTTGCTGTAGACAATTCAATGAAACTGCCAAGTATTGAATAATTATTTCAAGAAACTTAAAAAAAATTATGCAATTCTTGTAATGGTTATTCATATCGAAATGTTTTAACAAAAATTGATTGCAATAAAGCCAAATTTACACTGTATCTTGTTTAATCAAAATGTTATCATCAATTTTAACGATACCAACAATTTTTTAGTCTGTTTTAACGACCTCGAAATCAATTGTTTCAAATCAAAAATAAATTCTTTTTTCATCCCAAAAGGTCTGTCAGTCCAGCAATGACCACCGTCTCATCCGAATCCGAATACTCGGCGATTCGAGCCAATGCCATTCGCGCGACTACGACAGCCGCTACCTTAACAGCCGAATCGTCGAAAAAACTCCGTTCTCAATCCGTCACTCCTCCCCCCGCGAAGAAGCGCCGAATCGAGACCTTAGAAGAAGTCTCGCCGAACAACTTGCTCTTCCCCGAGAACAGCGACGATTTCGACGAGAGTGAAAACGAGCAGGACAAATCGGAGCCCGGGAGGTCAACGAAAACTCAACAAATCAGTTCCATCATCGTCAAGAAACGGAGATTGGCCGCCAACGCTCGGGAAAGACGTCGCATGAAAAATTTGAACAAAGCTTTCGATAGGCTCCGAGCTTATCTTCCATCGCTGGGAAACGACAGACAGTTATCCAAGTACGAGACGCTTCAGATGGCTCAGTCTTATATTACCGCGTTGTACGATCTGCTCCAATAGTAGGCCACGACTTTGAAATTCGTTGTTAATCCCTGTGATACCGTCTTCCTCATTCCAAACGAGTTCTGCAGAAAATTAGTCTTAATTTACAAAAAAAGTCAATTTGAAATGAGTGGATTATTTTCAGGATAAACGGATTGTTTTCGTACAAATGAAATCTTCTTATTAGAAACACAATCCATTTGTTATAAACTGAATTTATAAACAGTACTACAAAAAGAAGCCATCAATTAAATGTACAGCATTTCTTTTGCGTTTAAATACAATTTTCAATTCCATAAAAATAATTGCAAAAATATTCAAGTGGAACATCTAATTCATATCTGATACAATGTTTGATAAAAATAAAGACAAACATTTGTCTAGGTGTAGGAAATCAAAACTAAAGAACAATTTTATAAAAAATTACCATAATTGATCATACAAAGGATAGTTGCCTGTAACATTTTACATATGGTATAGTGAAATTTTGTAGAGTAGTATGATAATATAAGCCGTAATTGTAGCGTTATTTATAGTAACCACTGTAAACATTTTTTAACAAGTGTTTATTTGAAATACATTTGTCCAAATAATATTTGCAGTGAAGATATAGAAATTTTACTATATTACGTGCAAAAGGTTACGATAATTGTTCAGAAATATTTGATATACTTAAATATGACATATTATGGTACGTTTAAAAACATACATTTAACAATATTTGAGACGACGAAATTTTGTATGAAAGAGAATTATTCATCACAGCGACGAATATTTTGCTTTGTAACGCTGTTGAAGCAGGATAAGACTAAGACGATGACACGATGAAACATCGAAACGTTTTATATTGCATTCGATTAAATCCAATATATTTTTGTACGTTTGACGATTGTAAATACAAATAGTTGAATTATTGTTGTTTCGCGTATTCACGGAAGATTTGTAAATATATCTGTAAATATACAACTATGAACTTAAGACTGGACCTTATTTAAATTTAAAATATTGATACAATAAAAATCTATATTGCAACAATCTATGTGTTAATATCACGTTTTTTTTGGTAAAAAACAATTGTTTTTAGCATTTTACTTTTTAGTTACTTTCCTAATTAGACTTCCGTGTAAATGAACGGACCTCAAATTTATTAATTACATTATTTTTATTAATTTTATTAATTAAATTAATTGAAAACAAAATCGATAATTAAATCTAATTAAATAAATCGCTTTCATGTATAGAACTTTACTTTTTTTAAATAATTTTCAATTATTTATTACCAAAATTTAATGATCGAAAAATAAAAGTGATCTGAAACTTCGAATACCTTACAACAATTTTAAGAAACCGGATTAAATATCATTTGCTAATATTGTTTTCATTATTAATTTATGAAGAGAAATGTAATTATTGAAATTACAAAAATTTTCATAGTTTTTTACCAAAGTATTTCATTCGAATGCTTAACCCACTCGATTATCGTACACAACTATTTTTTTATCGTAACAATACTGCGATACTCGCGAGTGAATTTCCGCCGGGCAAGTTAACTGACTAGAAAAGAAAAGAGAAGCGTCATCGGTGGTCCTCGTGTTATTTGAAACCGGCGAAGGTGCCCGGTTTCCACGCAATTCGAGAGCCCAACGTCTTCGTTTGGTGTTTATTAAAAATTGAATAATATTCTCACGTCCATTTACAAGTTACATTCAACTAATTTCAATATCATGCATCTAATTATAATTACATTTCCTACTTTAAAATTTTTCAAATTTATAATTCAACTTAAATGAATTAATATAAAAATAATTTAAATTACACTGATAATAATTTTATACACATATTAATATATTATTGTTATTATAATATATATGAATTATTATATTATTATTTTAATAATTCTTTAATAATATCACCAGATTAAATCTGCCAAGTTATAATTAAGTTTCGATTCGAAAAAAGTTACAAATCAGTCATTAGCCTTGTATCAAAATTTGAAAAAAATTAATGTTTCTTTTATTTTAAATTCTGAAAGAGACGACGGTTTGTAATAATTTCTTCTAATAGAAGTTTAAGGATGAAAGGTTGTTTTTAATATCTCACGTGTTGAGTTGGTGGAAAACGTATAACAACATTTATACGATAATTCTTGATGAAGTTACTGATATGCGCCACCAGGAAATGGAATCAGCGAGGCGAACGAACGCGCTAGGAAAACAACACGAGCTTGTCAGTGCGGCTCACACGTTGTAAAATTATTATACATTTCGTTTGTAAAGAGATAATTAAAAATAAATTCGTACATGGATCAATCAATCTCTCAGAACACTCTTTTTCCATAAATTTTTACTTTTCGAACAAAATTTAAAGTAATTGAACAAAAGAATTGATTTAGAAAATTTCAAGCGTTTCTTTAGTCTAATTTTTTTACATGAATAAAAGTGAAAAACCTCTTTCATCGAAACGATAATATTTAAAAAAAAAGGAGTTTTTACGGACAACTAAAGGTCACCTCAAAGTTCTGTTAAATTAGACAACACATGAGTAAAGTTGTACATAGTAATAGTAATTTATACATTTAAAAATAATGTGTTTCCTTTGAAAAATGAATAAAAAAAAAATAAAAAAACGTAAACCTCTTAAAACTACTTTACACATCAAAAATGATGTATGAGAGTAAGGACAGCTTTTATTTTATTATAATAAATTATTTTTATTCAACTATCAAACGAAACTTTACATTAAAAAACGCAAACACTCTGATGCATTTAATGCAGCAGATTAACTCCGTATTTCGCATTTTACTAAATACATCATTAATAACAATCATGAACAAAGACAAAGGTATAAATTATTTGTATGTCCTAAACAATAAATAATATGAAACGACAATGAAAGTTCGTAATATTATTTACATTTCTTTCTCAAACATCAAAAATTCACTACAATTCATTGCGTTGATAATACTTAGATGCAGTGTTAGGCTAATTAGTAATTAACAATTACTTGAAAATATATATATATATATATATATATATATATATAATATACTTAAGTAATTGTTAATTATTTATTAGCCCAACACTGCTTAGATGTAATAATGAAAGATTTTTCGAACAATAAAAGACAAGTTCAACTAACACAAACAAAGGACATATTTTTGTTGGTGAAAACAATACACTTTTACTTTGAGTTTAAGTCTTTAACTTGTCTAAATGTTTTCCACATTTGATTGTTAAATAGAATCCCAAGTTAGTTGGTTATTGCCAAGATGTAAAAAAAAGAAAAGAAAATTTTCAAATTATAATTGCATATCTGTTGTTCATTATTAAGTATAAAAATGCATGATATGCCTGTTATATCGCAATACAATCGCTCATTGCTTTCTAATAGCAGAAACATGCAGATTCTTAACTTAAAATTCATGTACTTTATTTGAGATCAATTTGTTAAAATCTATTGATTAAATCTATTATTTAATGAATATTTGTTATATTGTTTACTTATGTATCTGCATATTTCCAGTTAGTCATTTTGTTACCAATTTAGACAAGCATCATTTG